>JAAVTI010000367.1:0-53610 GCA_011947335.1 Phytophthora constricta
TATCTCAAGGAGATAGACACGGAACTTGGCTAACGCATACTTCATGGCAAGGAGTTCCTTGTCATGTACTGGGTAGTTGCGCTCAGCTTGCTTAAGCTGACGAGACTGATAGCAGATCACACGATCACGTCCTTCGTGATCGTACTGCATCAGAGCGCATCCGATTGCAAAGTCGGATGCGTCACACACAACGTGGAACGGACGATCTTGGTCGGCGACGGCCAAGATCGGCGCCTCGGTCAGGCCCTGCTTGACCGAATTGAAGGCCTGCTGACATTCAGCAGACCATCTCCTCCGCGTCCTTCTTGAGGAGGCGCGACAGTGGTCGAATACGCCCAGCGTAATCGTGTATGTACTTGCACAAGTACGTAGCCAACCCAAGGAACTGCCGCAGTTCCTTTGCATTCGAGGGCGCAGGCCACTCGTTGATCACCCTGATCTTTTCGGGATCAGGGCGGACACCGTCCTTGCCGACAAGGCATCCGAGAACTGGAATCTCGGACGCACCGAATATGCACTTCTTAAGATTTGCATATAACTTGTGCTTGCGCATCAGCGCAAGCAGTTGTCGGAGATGCTCCTTGTGCATCTCGGTGTCTGTCTTCTCGCCCACAGCCCGGCTGTGGACGAACACGTCGTCGAAGTACGTCGGTGCGAAGTCCCGCACCGACCGTAATAGATGCGTTACGCATCTATTAAACGTCGCAGGGGCATTCTTAAGCCCCTGTGGCATCACTAGCCACTCCCAAAGCATGCCGCTTGGGGTGCTTACCGCCGTGAGAGGGATATCACTCTCACGCATTAAGATTTGGTAGAAACCATCTCTTAGGTCAAGAGCACTGAACACGGTGCTCTTGCTCATCGAATCGATGATGACGTCCTTCCTCGGTATCGGCGTCTGCGCCGGTATCGTCGCATCGTTCATCTTGTTAAACGCATGAACGATGCGCCATCCGCCCTGTGCCTTCTTGACACAGAACGTGGGGGCACTGTGCGGGGATTTAGATTCCCGCACTTGGCCCGCACAACGACGAGCTTCGAAGAACTCGTCGATGGCCTTACTTGTTCACGCGGCAGTGGCCACTGTCGCGTGACACAGTACTTCGTGCCTGGCACGAGATCAATCTCGTGCTGAATTCCTTTATCCTGCGGAAGCTCCGCAGGAACTTCGTCCGGGAATACGTCGGCGTATTCCCGAAGAACGTCGTAATAGGGACTCGACTTGAGCGAGTCCCAGCTCTGCTCTGCAAATCGATCCTTTTTCGATTTGGCACTGAGGCTCGTGTCGTCAACAGGGTGCCGCACGAGAACCTGCCGCAGGTCCTCGAGATCCTCTGTGATCACGACATCCTCATGGGCGGTGAGGATGCATACTTGTTCTACGCGCCCGGCGCGTAGATCCCGTGCAAAGCCTTTCCAGCTCTGCACTTCCAGCGCTGTCAACTCCGAGGCAGTGCTCGGAGGACACTCAATGTCAACTCGTGACATTGGACCCCAGAGAGTGTTTGCGTCAGCGCATTCACTCTCTCGTACTCGACATCGCCCGTCGCAGGCGATGGAGGCTCGTCACCTGCACGCTTCGGTGCAGGGCGTTCTTGGGACAGGGAGGAGCGACCCCCTGTCCGGTCTCGGTTCCTTTCAGTTGTGAGGAGCTCTTCGGGCTCCTCATACCGCGACCCTTGTCAGACCCGGTCTGACAACGACCCATATCTTGTGTCTCGACGGGCCCGGCCCGTCGAGGGTCTCCTTGAATCTTGGCTCCTCAAGCCCGGCTTGAGGAGAGATCTTCTCTTGAACAGTCGCCTCGGGCCCGGCCCGAGACGGTATCTTGGTTCTTGCCTTCGCAGACCGGGCCTGTGAAGGGTTCGGTCCAAACCCGGTTTGGACGTGGGTGCGCTCCCGGAGTGCACCCTTCATTTGTGGTTTCGCCAGTGCCCCGGGCACGGACGAGGAAGCCTCCCGGAGGTCTTCCATCTTCTGGTACGCGGCGGCCTTAGCGGTCGCCACGTTCTCTTGGCTGGGATGAGCGAGGTTGCCCTCGCTCCCAACGCACGCACCGCGAGGTGCGCGCGCAACGTTGACAGGGCCATCGCTCACTGTCACGTTGTCCACTGATCCGAGGACGTTAAGGTCCTCGGCGCCAAATGAGATTATAGACTGGGCCTTCCAGCCTATCACTGGGGCATGGCGTTTTAGCCACGGCATGCCCAATATCATGTTGAACTTATCGTCTAAGTCTAAGACGATAAGGTCTTCGGTGAAGGTCCGACCTTCACAGTCAAAGCGAACAGACACAGTTCGCTTTCGTGTCTTCACGGTTGCGCCTGTCGCCAGGCGCACCACCAACTCGCTCCGAGGAGTCTCTTTCTCCTCGGGGCACATCGCATTCAGGCTTTCCAGTCGAACAAAGTTGTTAGACGCACCTGAATCGACCAGCGCGTGCATGGATCTCCCATGCACCGCAACCTCCAGGATGATCAGCCCAGCTCGACCATCCTTCCTTTAACTGCGGTGCTTGCCACCGCAGGGGCTGTAGTCATCACATGTCCGACATCGGCATGTGTGACTACACCAGTAGGGCGCCCCGCCCCTACTGGCTCCCGCCGTTTTTGGTCGTCCGCGCCAACGATCACCGTTGGCACGATACGACGTACCGCGAGTAGCAGGCCTTGGGCCTGCTACACACTCGCGTGCGTAGTGGCCGGTATTTTCACACTGGAAATACCGCTGCGTTCTTCTACGCGGATCCGTCTGCTGCATGCCAGCAGATGCACTTGATAGGTCCATTGGTTCTGGACCGCCCATGGGCCTCGGTCACGGACGCGGCGCCCCTGGCGTGTCCGCGTGAAGTTTAGCTTGATTCAAGCTAAACTCTTCCTGCGATGCAAGTTGGATGGCTTGTTCGAGAGTGCTCGGGTACTCTCGGAAGAGATAGGTCTTCACAGGCCCATCTCTAAGTCCCTTCATGAAGGTGACAACTTGTGTCGCCTCATCAATGGGGTGGTTCACGATACTTGACACCAAGTATCGAGCCTGCTGCGCGTACGTAAGTACGTCGCGTTTGCCTTGCTTCAGGTCGAGGAACTCCGCCCTCGACCTGAACTCCGACTCGGGAGGCTCAAACGCGAGTTTGAGCTCGTCCTTGAACTCTTCGTACGTGCTCCAGCACGTACCGTTCGTAAGGTGTCTGCCATACACCCAGTGTCTAGCACGTCCTGCAAGACACGACATCGCGTAAGCGACTTGTAGCGACGGTTCCCGGATCCGTCGGGCAGTGATCGCTGTCTCGAGCTCTACGAGCCAGCGCAATAGTGGCTCGTCCGAGCCACCGGAGAACGGAGTCACTGACACCTTCAGTGACTCAAAACGTGGAACAGCAGAAGTCTCTTTCTGCTATTGCTCCTTCTCCATGTAGTCGACCACGACTACATGGTGTTCACTTGGCGGCAATGAGCGACGCATTGCTGCCACAGTGGACTCACCTACGACTCGCGAGAGTCGTAGCAACGCCTCCCACTGCTGATCACTCAGGTGGGGCAATCCTCTCTCGTAATACGAGAGTGGATGTTCGGAGCTCCGTCAGGCGGAGCACCGCCTGACGAAGGGTTTTCGTCTCCATAGCCAAATTCCATTTGGCTATTCTCTGTAGGCGTTGAACGGACTAAAAAGTGCTACCAGGTGAAACAGGGCGAGAGCTACGCTCTGTTTCTTAGCATACACGGTATGCGCGTATTGAGGAAGCGTAGACTTAAAGTTTGTATGTAAGATAGAAATACGCGGGCTCGCGTATTTCTAAAAGCAAATACTTAACACTTTAGATCAAAATAGAAAACTGAATTGAATGGCAGCCCGCCGCGTGGCGGGCTGGCCTTATCCTTACGCTAAACCCCTTTAAGATGATATCTAATTGCAAGGGTGAGAGCATGGTTGGCTCTCACGCATTTGCATGAAATGCATGTACATGATTGGCTGAAATGTGGCCCTTTCAGCCAATAGCTGTGCGCCTGAGCGCCCGTCAATGATAGTTACATTGACGGCTCGTAATGTTGGTCGCTAGTGTGTGTCCCACACACTAGTGGGTTTGCGTGTATTAGTGTACCCCGGGTACACTATCCTGTGTAGCCCCGCTACGACCTGTGTCATGATCATCCGTGGAATCGTTTGTCGCTGAATATGCATTTGCTTTCCATACCAAGTCGGTGCTCGACTGGGGTACTCCGTCTCTGTCAGCATTAAAACATTTTGGCATACATACCGCGTCAGCATCAGGATACACGGTTCAGATGACCAAGTCAGCATTACAATGTGCCATACGATCCTTGTCAGCATTAGCTGTTCCACAAACGCGCATCATGTCCACATAATACCCAATGTTGTCCGTGTCAGCATACCCAAAACCTTTCATACCTTCGTGGTTGGTATTAGCGACGGATACACTTCTAGCAACGTCTGCTACTGACGGTGGAACAGCTTGGCGAGTACCCTCATCTGCAATGAAAAATGATAGGTGTTAGCTTAGAAAACCAACGACAAACCAAGCCACATATGTACCAGTTGCATTGTTGCCCCCCACACATTACCAAACGAAGCAGCCTCACGACGTCGATCTTCAGCCTCAGGGCGCAGTTGCTTCTTGGTTTTCTTCTTTTTCTTTGGCGGTACTTTGGTTGGAATCGGTTTAGTTTTTTTCTTCTTGGCTGGTTGTGCCGGTCGTTGCACCACCTTTTTACAGCGCTACTTGTGTCTTTAGCCGTTGTATCACTGCTGCGAACACTGCTAGGTGTTGCTGGACTAGGCCTCGTTGAGGTAGATTCTGTGGCGGCAACAGCATGGGCAGCATCGCGAACGAGCACGTTTGCTATACCAAGACGCGCAAAGTTCAGCGTCACTCCTAACATAGCTCAACAGCGTGTCTTCGCCATTGAAGAAATACTTGCCTCGGGTGTCGTTCTTTCTATTGAAACCCGGCTTGAAGTAGTCGTAGCTGCGTAACACCATCGCACACGTTAGGACGGAAAGTTGGCATATGTTCCTCCCTATCTTACTGCACGTCGAGCCCCCTGGGAGCCTTAGCTGTCCACTTCTCCTTCCGCAGCAGAGGCCATTTAGCCTTGAAATCCATCGGCCGGAAGTCGCCCAACGTGGGCATCGAGTGTGTGTGGCGCGCTTCTCGAGTGGCTAGCGGAGGAGGGGGCATTTTTCCTACGAAGTTCAAAAGTTCGGAATTTTGACTTTTCAGCAGTTGGTGTTCATCAACCATATGCTTTAGATAGCCTATCATATCGCGTAAAAGATACACGTGTGGCCAATCACATTCATCGACCATCTGGTACGAGGCGCCGGTCACGTTTAGCGAGATTCTTGCGCATACAAAATTGAAGATGTTCTTATGTCGACCGTCAACTTAAAAGATGTTGGGGTTAAACCAAATACAGAGAGTAGCGGCAATAAGAAAGGGTCAACACCTAATACTTTTGAAAACTGATAAATATATGTTTTTGAAGGACCTCTGTATAAGTACTGAACCAATGAAACTGGAGACACGCTTTGAATTCAAATTTCGCGCCATAATCCAAACGGTCAAGCCCCCTCACCACCATGTGCTGCACGTATCTGACCAAGGACGCCGCGCATGTGAGCGTCGATCTGATGCGCTATCGGTGTCTGTCCAAGCGCATCCGCCTGACAAAGCTGCATCAGATCTGCCATCAGATTTGCCACCAGCACGCCAAGCAGCCCGAATGGAACCACCGAAAGCTCAGTGTTTGGGCAGAGCCCGAGTTCGGGCTAGCGAGGGCACCCTCAATTCCTACGGTGTCCAAGTTGATCAAGAGGGAGGCCGAGCTGCGCAAGACGGCTCCGGATTTCTTGAACGCCAAGAAGGCCCCATCGCGCGCTAGGGGCAATGGAGACGCACCTCGTCGAAGCGGTGCTGGAGTTTGAGTCGCGGAAGGTGGCCATGTCGGGCGGGATGCTGAGGTGGCTGACGAGAGAGTATCTCCTTCTGACGCGCTGGAGTGGATGTGCGACGCATGGGAGGACATGCCTGCTGCAGACATCAAGCAGTACTGGAGGCACGCTGGGTTGTTTGTGGACAGGTTGGACGTCGCCGATCTGCTGAATCCAAGCGAATAATCGTACTTAATCGGTTCGACCTGTCACTTTAACTCAGTAGTCTTGGTGCACTGCCAGTTTTGATTTGTTCTTTTGTATGCTATACGCCTCCAAGACTTCAAACATTGAACCCTTTCTTATTGCCGCTACTCCCTGTATAAACTTCCTTGCTTTGTTGAAGGGCCCAGTATTCCGAAACGGAGCAGTACTCCTTTCGCCTGATTATGTACGAGTAACTAGCCGAGTACAGATGAACCCCTCAATTGTCATGGCGTCGGGAACGGCAAAATTATTCCAATTTAGGGGTATTCCGATCTTGGGTGTGCCGTTTTAGGGGTACACTAAGGTGCTGCTTCAGCCATTCATCTAGCAGAGCACCAAGCAGCCAGTTAAATGTGCTCAGAGCTCACAGAGCTCATTTTGCAAACTCTTGCTCGTTAGCGAAGTCGTCGCCAATGAAAACATCTTGATTGTCGCTCATTACCGCTCAAAGCTGCAAAATTTCCAACACTATAATATGAGGCCCCGTCAAACAAAAAATACTAATGTGCATTTAATTACTTTCGAAACGGCGACCACCACGGTAAAGATGAGCGTCTTGGGGTTCTTTGAGCCCTTAATATGGCTATGGTGTCAGTTTTGACGGAACGCGTTCTGAAAAAATTATCTCCTGTCGTGATAACAAAATGGAAAATAATTTATTGCTTTTTATACGTAAAAATGTGCGGCACTTCCGATGAGCATACGCGCGTCGTCTAATTCAGCGTCTACTCCATGCAATTTTTGATTTTCTGGTGCCAACCTGACTTTAGTATCATTTCGATTGCATGTGTATTTCACGTGATGACATAAGTATCATTTCGATTGAACGCCTTGACATTAGCATCATTCCGCTCAAACAGCAGGATATATACTATCTTGCCGCTGCTTTCTTAGCTTTCTTATTCTGATGCTTTTCCTTTGGCTGGGATTATGCCTCTGCGGCTGCGACTTCATTCATAGCTTCTTGGAGTTGCTGAACGAACAAGGGGGCTTGCCGACCATCTTAGCCTTCACCATGTTGATAGTGAGGTTATAAAGTTTCCTAGATCGCCCTCCTTGCCTTCGCTTCACATGGGTATTCCCTGATCAGCCGAGAAACCTTATCAGATACAGACTCGTCCAGTAAATAGACGCACAGATCTTCAACTTCTACAGCGTTTTCCTCGCAGTTGGCATGCGTCTCGTAGTCCTCGCCCCCACCATAGAAGCTACAGGAGACTCAGACCACTCACTGTCCAAGCTCTCTGGTGTAGCCCCCCGTCATACATGACCTCCTCTCTCGCTGCTTCTCCTGTTGTTTGACCATGCTCAACATGGGGATCTCCGCCTGCATCGTCAACTGCCTTCGACTCCATGCCACTTCGAACTGTGAATAATTTATTCTGGTCGATGGAAAACGCCCTTTTCTCGGCAATTCGTATAAGTACGAAAAGCAATGGTCTGACTTTGACGCTCGATATCTCGAAAACGCTAAAATGTACATTAGAATCATTTTGTTTGACGGGGCATCATATAGTGCTGAAATTTTATGCGATATCCATGGAAAACTCAACCTAACTATGTGGATTTCTGTAACATTGTTTCGGGGATGATTCTAGTATGTGCCGATACTGTAGGAGTGGCAGACGGATTTGTGAGCTGGTTTCGTGAAATCCAGCTAGTATTCCGAGAGGAATTGGGGGATAAGTACATACGGGCAGAAATGCCGGTGTTAATGGAGTCTTCACACAGATCGACCTGGGCGAATGTGAATTTTCCATAGTTAAGCACCCTTTTGGAGGCATATTTCTGAAACTTATATTTCACATTGGTTTCTAAGTCATTTTACTAGTTCCTAAAATTACAGTTGTGGTCACGTTCTCGGATCGTTCTCCGCCCGTTCTCTGACGGTTCTCGGATCGTTCTAGCTTTTGGAATTGAATTGTGAGGAGAAATCATAAGGCAGGTTTCATACGCGGATTACTTTGTTTTGATTGGTTGATTTTGACAGCACATGGGGTCAAGCAAGGTGATAAGTAACTACCAGTGCAGCCTACGATGCAATCCATGGCCGCGAGGCGGACGATCGCCAAGCAAGACCTGCCTGCACTGCGTCGCCCCACAGGCACCACAGGCACCACAAGTGGGGGACCAATCTAGCTTGCGCCAAACACGCTACGAAAGACAGCCGCGCCGCTGTCAGTTCAACTAGCCAGCACTCGCCCCAAGGGCAGACAACTCGGCTGGTATCAGCCTTACATTCGCAGCAGCAGCGGCTGCACGGCACTTTGAACGTTACAACTGAATTATATTATACAATTGCGAAAGAGCTGTATCAAGCGATAGCTTCTGTTTTGAACTGGAAAATAGTGCTCCTGACTACTGCTTCGGATTGCACGACAAGTAGATGGTAAGTGCAGTTACCGAACACGTGTATGGGCACTCGGGTTCGCGTACATGTGCTAGTGGATCTTTGGGGTCACTGCCCTCTTGGTTCGTCTTCGTTTTGTGAAGAACACAACCACTCCTATTATCAGCACTAAGTAAAGCCGCTTCAGCCCTAAAAATGTCTTAATTTCACAGCCGTACTCAAGTGGAAGTGGGAGGTTTCGGCGGCGATACAGATCCTTCGTAGCGCTCTGACATCCACCGAGAGTTACCGTCTTAAGCTCGTTTCGCTTAGCCAGCACGTTTGCCTCGAACTCTTTCGGCGTAAATACAGCGGACTCAGCTCTCCAGATGTATTGAAAAGCGGCATGGTCATAATAAATTTCTTGCTGGCCACGGCGAATGCCGTTCAGATAGCTTCTATACATACAAAGTGTACCAGTGCAATGCAACGAGCCCATACGCGAGCACCGTCAAGCTCATTTTGCTTTGGTGGAGAGCTTGCTGCATCTCGGCTTATTGGCGGCTGCTTTTAGCGAATGAGAGGCGCTTTTGTTGCGTGAGGATTCTGCTCGACGGGCGCACGCGCAAGTCTCGATGATTGATTTCCTTACCAATCAGATGAGAGACAGTAAGAGAAACATTGCTTCAATGACAGAAAACATAATTTATTTTCCTTACGATTCACTCAAATTTGTATGGAGACCTTACGATTTCGAACGAATGTAGTTTTGGAAGTGACAAGTTTAAAATGTCCAACATATATTCTCCCAAAATGTATTCATTTGCTGCAGAAGGTGTTAGAGATCTAACACCCAACACCACCACACTACCCGTTTTTAAAACTGCTTTAATTGCTTAGAATGGCCACGCCTGCTCGAGCTTCCGGAGGAAATGGTGGTCGTTCATAGGGACGTTGGCTTTGCCGAAGCTCGTATCGTTCAGAGCTCTCCGCGCCAGGTCCGTCATCTGGTTCCACATAATGAGGTCCTGAACTTCGCCTTTCTCGCCGGTAGGTCAATGCATGGTTCAATGGCCAGCTGTGCTGGTACTTCACCTTCACGCTTGTGCCGTCAATCTTGTCAGCGGGGACCGGTGCGTACTTCTTGTGGCCGCTGTGGTACGATGGAGAGGCACCAAGAATTCTGGGCTCCGGCACGTCCGGGTTGTCGATCCAGATCACGATGTGCTCCCAGTCGTGGCGGTGACCCATACCACTAGACGGAGCGTCCTTGGGGAAGTACCAAGAGTACATGATGGCCCACACATCATTGTACCAGGTCGAGCGGCCGTAGACCTGCGAGCCATGACCGGAGCCTCGGCAACCTCCCTTGGGGCTTCCTGTTTCCTGAAGCCCACCACTTGTCTCGCCGATGTCGTTAACGGCAGGGTACGGGACGCAGCCAGTATTGACAGCAATTTGGGGTTTAAACTTCACCGCGGCCTTTTCGGAGATCGTGACAGGCTCGGGTTGAAGCCAGGGCTTCACGTCCTTGTGGGGAATAGTCTTCGGTTGCCATTCTTGCTGTTGCTCTTGCTGTTTCTCTTGTTCTTGCTCTTGCTGTTTTTCCTGCTGCTGCTGGTGGTCTTGGGCCTGAATCGCTGCCAGTGAGAGGATCACAGCGGTGAAAAATGCTCGGAGCTTCATGTGGTGGGCAAAACGTTGGGTTTTAGTGCTGAAAGTGGAGTGAAGCTCCCTGCTTGAAAATTGGAAAGTGAGCCGACGAGAAGACTGCTCGTGTTATCAGAGCGCTTTTGCCTGGGGAGCTTCGGTCGTTGATTTCGCTGCAGCACAGCACAGCTTTTATTAATAATCTGGGGAACGTAGCATGCACATGGTTGTACAGTGAACTTCGGGAGGCGACGGCGCCCACCAACTGGGACCACTTTAGGATGAGAAGTTTACGACTTTACCTCTGCTTAAAGAACTCACACGTGATAGGACTACCGATAATCAATACTTGACCGACGATTAAGATTTTAAAGCAGACAAAATGGTATGTGAAGACGCTGTCGGATCGTCGCATACAGTATCATGTACATGCACTCAACGCTGCAGCTGGTATGTATTTAAAGTGTACTACATGTAGTAATTGTGCACAAGAGATCTAATTCAATCGTACTTCTGGATTCACATGCCTCAACATCAGAATCCTTTCGACTGAAAAATCTCTGAGCAGACTTTGCGCATGTTTAGTTATTTAGTTAAAAGGCTCGCACTGGACCTCTTGGATGTTGAAGTTCCAAAGGTTTACATTTGTAAGCGACTTAGCTGAAGTTTGTCGAATACGCGCCACCGCCCGGGGACCGGCGCCGGTGGGGCTCTGGTAGATATAACACTTTCTCCTGCTAAGTTTGTCATTTTCAAGTCCAGCTCAGTAAAGTCGAAAACGATCAAAGGATGAAGAAGAATGCGTAGCGCGAACGATAAATACCAAGACGCTGATAATGAATACATGTAGAGCTCGCATCTCGGGACATGCCTATCGTCGATTGAGCTGTGCTACATTTGCAGCTGGGTCAGGAACATGACCAAGCTGTGGAGAACAACAGCATCTCACCAACTGGGAGCATAATTGAAATGGGAAAATTGTCGCTTGAAGTGCGGGATTAATCCTCGACCGAATGACTTACTAAAATCGCGATTTGAATCATGATTTGAGTTGGGAGTCAAACACCTTGTATTGTGAGGTTACGGTAATCACTGAAACTCACAGGATTCACGTTGTGTATCCTGTTGTTTCCCCCTCGCTGTTCCGCTTATTGCTATGGATTATGTTCTGCGTCAGATTTCTTGGGTCCTGTCTTTTTGTGTGCTGTCTTTTGAAGAAAATTAATCTTGCTATTGCAGACAACGCTTACAGCTTGCTTTAGGAGTGATGGAAAAAGGCAATGAATGCCAAGACCTCCAGTCATCCGCCCCAGTTAGTTTCAACCTGCGTCAAATGTTCCGTGCCTAACCATAGTAGTTGTCGTCAGCTTCTCGAGTCTGCTTGCCTACTTCTTCCAGGCAGGTGTAGTCATGTGTGCACCTCGGCCTCGGCCGCCGGGGCCTGCAGCTGCTGATTCATTGTTGGCACCAAATGGTGTTTGCATGTTCTCGGTAGACGGAAAGTTAAACCCAGTAGGCATGCCAGCGGCCGGAGGCGAGTTAATGCCGTAGTTTTCTCCGTAGAACTCGTTAACGAGCGCAGCCGCCCACTTGGACAAGTGCTCTTCACCGCACTCGAACTGCACGGTCTCCAGTGCGTCGATGCCTTCATTCACTTCAACGAGTGAGACACCACGAGGCGCTACACGCAGAACGTTCTCAATAAACCGAAGTGAGTTGCCTACGATAGCCACATCTGCCACGGTCAGAAGGTGTAAGAAGCCTTTCAGGACGTCCAGCGCCAGCACCTTGCCCAAGTGCACCGCGCTAGTGAGTGCAATGTTCGTTAGCGCGAACGCCACCTCGCGGCGCACCTCGTAACTACCATCCTGGAATTGTTGGCCTAACAGCGGCAGCAACTGCGCCTGCATTAGCATCTCCACAACCTGGACATCAGTCGCAGCCAAGTTCGAGATTACCCAGGCCGCTTCAGCAGCGAGAGACTTCTGTTCCGCTCCAGCCGAGGCAGGCTGAAGGAACTCACGCAGCTTGGGAAAAACCACCGAGTCCGCCCCGAGCAGGCGGCGAACGTACGGCATTTGCCACTCGTCTGTGTGGTGATCCGGCGACCCACAGCAAATGTTGCCAAACACGCGCAGAATGGGAGTAAGCAGCAGTTCGTTGTTCGTGTGGAAGTACGGCAGCAACAGCTCCACCAGCCCGTTCTCCAGCATGAGCTTGAGGGACTCTTCTTCGCGCGCCGTCAGGAAGCTCAGAAGCCACGCAACTTCCACCACGATCTCCTCGCTGAACGTCACAGCCGAGCTTGGCTGCTGGAGCCCCTTGACCACCACAGGAACGATGCCGGCGTCCACGAACGGCTTGGCAGGGGTCTCGTATCCGCGAGCCAAGTTCGACAGCGCCCAGGCACTGGTTTTGGCCAGTTCCTTCTCGGCAGGATTGCTCAGCAACTTGACCAGTGGCAGCACCGCTCCATTGGCAATGAGCTGCTGGCGGAACTCCTCGCAGTCCGCCGCAATGTTGCCGAGCACCCAGGCGGCGTGCTCCGCCAGCGAGTGGTTGGAGCCCTCCAGGAATTGCAGCAGTCGCGGCACCGCCGGCAGCACCAGCTTCGTGTGCTCGTACTGGCCACTGGCAATGTTGGTTAGGCACCACAGAATTTCGCGGTACACTTCTCCTCCAGTCCGTGTCGCACTCGCCAGCGGCGACGCCGAGTTCAACAGCGATACCATCACCGGCACAATCTGTGCATACCCAAAACAATATCCCACCAAAAAAGTATCCACACATCAATCAGTCCCACTTTAAATATCTCTCCGTCCAGCTTCATATGCCCCATAACCCAACATCGTAACCCCTCCTCCTACAAAATAAATCTCAAGAGCTCCTCGCCATCTTCAATGGGGCACTTCTCGTCGGACACGTACCCCGGACTCGATGATCTGCTCCACGGCCTCGTAGTCGCGCTCGTGCGTGGCCAGCAGCACGCGGATCTCCTTGAGTGTGTCGAAGCGGGCCTGGCTCTTGACCGCTGACGCGCTGCTCGTGTCCGCCAGCACGCGCACGAGCTCCGCGATGCTGCGGCCCGTCAGCGGCGCCTGCTCGGTCGACATGAGGCGGCGGCGCTTGGTCTGCACGGCGGCGCGTCTCTTGTCCTTGCGCACCTGCGTCGTGGTGCGCTGGCGCCGCGCCTTGAGCGCGCGCGAGTCGGCGGCGGCGTCGTGCTTCTTTAGCGAGCTGCGCGGGGTACGGGGCGCCATCTCAACAAGATTTAGAGTGTACCCCATGTGAGATTCCGTATCCATGGGGTACACATGCAGGTACGTAACCCAGGTAACCTAGGTTACGTCACTGAACGAAGGAGGACGAAAGAGGACAATTTTACTACCGGTAGGAGGAAGTGGCCTGCTGCTAATGTTGGTATTGTGATAGTTAAAACGTCGATGGACGGAGTAATGTTCTTGGTTTTAGTTGGCGGCGTCGGCAGTGTCCAAATCGGCGCCCGGATTCGGGTTCTGGATCACGATGAGCGCGTACTCCTTGTCTGCACAATGGCAACAGCAGCAATAGACGACACAGGGGACAACATCGTGAGTGAGCTATCTACAAGGTTTGTGGTGGTGGTGTGTTTTTAAGCTTTGCAAGGCGCGTGTCTGTCTGACCCGGGGCGATCATGATCTCGTGCTTCTTGGAGCGGATGCGCAGGAACGTCATGTCGTTGGTGGGGTCCAGTGTGCGGATCGTGGACTTGGCCTTGGCCGCCAGCTGCGAGATGAGCGCGGCGTGGTCCATGGCGAACTCTTCGTCGCTCGTGCTCGAGTAGATGGGCACGCCCTCCTGGTTCACGATGAGCACGGCCTGCACGCCCTTGTGGCTCTTGATGCGCTTGATGGTCTCCTCGGCCTCGTAGCCTGGCTGCAAGAGCGCAATGACGTTGATTACGTTAGAATCCATGAAGTACATACGTCTGCATTCCCATAAACTCTACTCCGTACCATGTTCCTATTGGAGCTGCTCGGTGAATTAACAGTGTGACGCTAGAAATCCGCCTTTTCAGTGGGAATGTCGCGCGAAGGTGACATCAAGCGAGGACGTTGTGTACCCAAATCGAGTTTGACAGGGGAGCTAACTCATGGCTGCATAAAAGTTGCAGTGGGCAATGACTGATGAAAGAATGCAAAGTCAATAAGGATGATACATTGTATTTATCAAGCACGAGCGTGTTTGAGCGCTGCAGCCTCGGGGTTGAACTCGGGCGTCTCGATGAACTGCAGGAACAGGTTGGTGAGGCGCTTGCGCAGCCCCTCGAGGCTCTTCTGGTTCCGTCCGCGACTGAGCATGTCGGCCTCGCGGTCGATGAGCTCCACGAGTTCACAAGTCAACGCGCAGTCGAACTCCTGTATAGTCCACTTGATGTGCAGCAGCATGTCCAAGCGCTCGTCTACCGATCCCAACGGCGTTCGTAGCCCGTGGTACAGGTCCATGAGCTCTTTGGCGCGCACTGTGAAGGGTGTATGCACCTCCTTGACGCCTCCGTCGCTCATTTGCCACTGCTTGGGGCGCGCCATGAATTGCAGCATCGCTTCGATACGCTGTTTGCGATTGACATCCGTGGCTGTCAGCTTCAATCGGTCGATAGTCTGCAGCAGCTTGGTCTCCTTCGCCAAGATCGCGTCTAGTGCCTTCTGCCGCTCCGTTGGGTTCAGCTCACGCTGCTCGCGCACTTTACGACATTCGACTTGCCGCCACTTATCCAACTCGTTGTAGAGCACTTCGAAGTCACTTACGGTGTTTGGATGCATTCGACGGTTGACTTCTCGGCGTTGACGGGTGACGTCCTCGGCCTCGTTTTCCTGTGCTTCGATGTCTGCCATCAAATTGGTGCGACGCCGCTGCTCTTGGATGTTGAACACGTACAACCGAGCGCGGAATCCACGCCACAGTCGCTGTAGTAGTAAAACGGAGTCCTCGCGCAAGCTGTCCAACTGGTACGAGTCGAAGTATGGTCTTGCAGTCACGTGACGGTCGAATGACTCGTCCAACATCAGATCGCGCCGTGTCATCTGAGTGCCTGACTCACGCTGTGTCTGCAAGGACCGCGTCGTAAGGTCTTGTGTCTGTGTTTCGCGGTGGAACCGTACTGGTCCCATGTTGCGCCGTGCTCGCGACAAAATAGTCTAGATATTCATCAAGCGGTAAAATATTTAGTCTGAAAACCAGCATGAACCAATTTCCACACTTTCGTCGACATACCTGAGTGGATGCATGATGAAAATGCTGCTGAGTTTTGCGGTGCTTGAAGCCTCCCAAAAACGGTTTGTGGCCTGTAAACTTTTCGATCTCCACAACAATTGTGCTGGTATTGTCGGTCTCATCTGTGCAAGCAGCGAAGTCGCCATTAGTCAGATGCAGCACTTCTAGAGCTGGACCACTTCACAAGTCTTACCGTTATAAACCTGTACATGTATGCGATCCGGCATGACGTAGTCGCTGGTGATCGGTGGCCTTGCAACGTAGGCTTCGAGCATGCACTCGCCATTGTTTCCAGGCAGCCCATATGCAGAGAGGTACAATTCGTCTTCCTTCTGGTTCTCGTCACGAGGCCCACGAAGGTCGGGAAAGCTCACGAGATCTGGGTTTAGCTGGAGGTCGGTGCAAAGCATTTTCCGAAGTTGGCCCAATGTTGTATCTGCTGTGACGGTCACTCGATGTCTGACATTGTCGGGTTGCAGTATCACAAGCAGAGCAAACTCGTGACCCTCGAGCTGTTCGGATGATGCACGAAGAAATTCGGCCATCGCCATCTCCGACGCAGAAGACAATGGCTCGCCCGAATCACCCACACCCCCATTGCTTGTTGGTCCGGGTGTGTCATCCGTCTCCTCGGGTGTTGCTGGATCCTCGTCTTCACCAGCGGTGCTCAGTCCATTTGGTGATATCTCCGACGGGTCCTGTTGACTCTGGTCTTGCTGCTGCTCTTCTCTAGCCTCTCCATCCTGCTGCTCGTCAGTATCCATTGCTAGTGGATTGGCACCGATTACTTCGCGAGGAGCCACAACACCGTTTGGTTCGGTCCGTTTCGCAAACGAGACTCGTCGTCCACTCGAGTGCACACAGAGCGATGTATATGAAAATTCGCGCAGGAATCGACATTATCTCCTCTCGGTATATCGGCTCTTTGCCATGTATTTGTTTTAGTATCCTCGTATGATTGCGAAAAGGATTACCGACAGATCACACACGATGAAGGAAGAGAAAAGCACTAACAGGCTGCATGTGATACCGTAAAGCTTGGGAATCGGCACGATATGATTGAAAACCTGCACTCTTCCTTACGATTCAAGTTACTTTCGGTCGCGAACCTTCCGTCGAGTAAAGATCCAACTATAATTCATCCGTTTTTGCAATGTCCTCTGCGCTATTCGCTTTAATTGCCGCTTGCAGATGACGGACTTTGCTACCGTTCACTGTCGATACCTTGCCATCAGTTACCGCTCTTGTGGAAGCTGATGACATCGCTGCTGAACCAAACGACGAATGAATGGCAAAAGTCGTAAACTGTCCATCAAATGCTAATGAACTGAGATGCATTATCCTTGTACTGGGGCCACAGTCCGCTTTGTTAAACGTTTGACTAGAAGTATCATCTTCATTTTTCTATCCATGTCGGCAGCAACGGCTTCTGTGCAGCTGTGACGATGTACAACCACCTTCATCTTGTGGGCGTTCAGGAGATCAGAAGTCGAAACAGCAAATACAGAGCGAGGTTGCTTAGCAGCAAAAGTCCAAATAAAATCTATTTGACCCCAATAATGCCGCGGTATTACTGTCCGACAATGGCAGCCTTCACTTACTACCCGCAGCGTTGAGCAGCAAAATCAAGCTCCTCCTGCATACAGCTCATTTAAAAAGTCCCTGGCGGTAAGGCTTCGATTTGAGGCAGCTGATAGAAGTTTATTCTGAATGTGGATCAATTTTCCGTCCAACAATGACCCATTGAGGTCTGTCATTAGCTCCCCAAGCAGCATTAAGTCGTGCTGAAAACGAAGTTTATGACCCTTGCATGTGTGATTCCAGTCGATCTCCTTGGGTTTCGGCCTGTGGGACGCATCCATGTCAACGAGAACCCAATAATTAAAGTTGTGTGCTGGAGCATATACGATGTTTCGCCAGCGGAGATCTCCGTGGCAGAAGTTAAAGCTGTACCAGTGCCTTAATGCAGTTAGCATGCCGCGCAACCACTCGTGGACTTCGTCTGTCGTTTTGGGCTTTCGCTCAAAGCCCACTGGAAAAAGCTGCACAACGATCGTACGCTTATTTTTCCTCTTACTTTTCTTGTGACCTTCCTCGCGAAGGCGAAACTTTTCACAGTCTGAAGGTGTGACCTTGTCGACACACTCCGATTGATTTCCTGCAGTGTTTCATAGATACCAACCAGTCTTTTATAATTTTTCTTCGTTTCCCACTGCCGGGATGAAATGGTGCGTTCGATGTTGTCGTCCAAGAGCTCGAGCGTGCACGTATTCCTTTCCACTTTCGTAAACGGAAACAAGTTATCCGAACTTGGAGAGGTCCAGTTGCATATGGCTGCCATCTTGTCCAGGAGAAAGGTCAAAATGTAAAACACTTTAACTGCATCCGCCTTCAGCTTCAAGATCGAATTGATGGTCAGGACCCGTTCAATTTGCCGCTTGCGATTAATTGCAACTATCGCCAGCATTGGGCCCCAAGTAGCGTAGCCCATAATGTACGGGAGGTCTCCATAATATATGGGGTTCCAACTCCGCATTTTATCAGTCAGTTCCTTGAGTGGCTTGTTAATAGTGATGTTGCTTTGAGCCCTTTTTTCTTCGCCACGGAATAGCACCAGTCCGTTAATGTGAAAGATGACGTCTGGTCGCTTATCCTTAGTCGTTGTTTCGGTCTGATCCACGCAATTCCGGACCTCCTCAAGGATTAAACCCTTGGCACCAAACAATTCAATTGGGATATCAAGCAGGTCGTCATAGTAGCCGATCCACCTGGCTTCCGATGCCGACGCATTCGGGGGCGATTCAAACTTTTTCCATATCGTATGTAGTTTTGCGGAGAGATCTGCGCACGTCAGTTTAGGGCCATTCTGGTTGAACAAATCGTTGGCAGAGGCAGCATCCATTCGTTGTATTGGTGGCAGTTGGAACGGCAGTGGGCGTTGCAGTATGCCCGCTAACTCGTGTATTTCAGGGAACGTTGGGTGATTCAGTGCTGATCGTCCCCATAAACCTTTCAGTCCCACGTCCTCAGTTCGTGACATCTTCTCGGGTGGTCGTCCCATTTCACACATCTACGCACGTCTTTTTCCACGAGTGCTCAAAGCCGAGTCGCTCCTTGCAGCTTTAGGGACCACGAGCACGTGAATGACTAGATGAGTGCTGTAGTCATTGAAGAAATCTGCGATCACTTTTCTCGGTCGGATTAGCGTTTTTTCTTAAGCCTCCGTTGAATATCTGCGAGATTGATCGTTGCGAGCTCCTTTGCCTCTGTCTGCTCCGGCTTCGTTTCTTCTTCTTTTTCCTCCTTCTCCTCATTTTCCCATTCAGTCGATGTGTCTTCAATCCACACGCCGGTGTCCGTTTTTGCGAGATATAGGCGGAGCAGACTCGAGTCATGGAATCCCAGCGAGTCCTTCTTTTTATCCATAATTGCTTCCTGAAGGTCGACGCCTTGCTTGTCTGACATGATATCCACATGAAAACTTGGGTCGCTTCTCCCCACAAAGATACACCACAGCCGCAACGTCTTGGGTTCCTGCTGCTGGGCCACCGACTCCATTGTCACACGAGCAATTTATGAATTGAATAATGGTACTTCTAAGTAAGAAAACATCATAAGTTTACGGCAGGGCTAGGATCAAGCTCCACTATTATGGCTAAACTTTTACCTTGAAGCAGGTAGCAAGTACGTGTATTGAAAACCACTGGCACAACTAGCTTCTTGAACATGCTTATCTTGGCTCAGGATTGATGGTGTAGGCATGCCTGCTTTGATAAAGGTACTTTGATATAGGCAGCCTACCGTTCTGTACACCGTCATTCCTGAACCATTGCACCCACGCTTGTTATGCCCGATATCTATATAGATCGACCAAAACATCATGTTCTCTTGAAGAACTCAGTTAAAAATGAATTATCCATGAAGTCCGAAACATCGAAGTGGAGTTTTCGGTGGCAACACAGTGTGCACACATGCATCCGATAATACAAAACTGAAACAACGAAAATATCGCAGATGGCACTCAACAACTTCGAAGGTAATTGTCCGACTTTTATTACATTTGTGCTAAATCGCACAGACCGACGAGGAACGCTTATGTGGCGCCGTCACTGACTGGTGGAACTGACATATCGAATCTCCGTTCGTAGGATTACCGATTTAAAAGAGACATTTAACCATTGACGAAGAAGTTAGGCTAAAACGTAAATGCTTGTTTCTATTCTGGTTGAAGATGAGAACGGCAATGCTTGTTCTTGTTGTAATGGATCTGTGCCAGACGTTGAGCAAAGCTGCTGCGCATGGTGTTCAGCAACTTCCAACAGAGACTTGGCGAAAGAGATCGTTCCACAAACATTTTGCTCATAGCATAGTTTTGTACAGAAGCTGCTGTGATCCTTTGGATAAGATGTTCGTAATGTGCATCAGTCAACTGCTCTCACCAGCGCACCCAGGCTTGGCTGGTTCTCTCATTTCTCTCGCTTCCCTTTCATCTACAGCGAGGTGCTACTATCGACGACCTTAGGCCGTGCGCTGCCGCTTGGCATCTTTTTTCTTGTGCATCAGAGCCGTCTGGAAGGCGTTCTTACGGCCTTCATTCGGAACGAACTCCTTGCGCTTTTTCACCTTCTTTACCTTACCTGTGTCAAGCGTCTCGTCCCAGTAGTCCTGGCGCCCAGCATTCCGGTGTTTCCACTCCTCCTGCTTAAGAGTGTTAAGCACACGGTCATGCTTGGCAGAAAGTTCGCGGTCTACCGGCTCATGGGACGTTGCATCGCTGCCACTTGCAGTCTCTGACGACTCTACATCTGTCTCGCCCGTCCACTTGTCAACTTCCCGACCGAACAGAGCTGCATTGCGCACACCGATATTCTTGAGATGCCGGGGATCGAACGGCACTCGTGTCGATTTTGTTTCTGAGGCAGACTTGGCGGAAGCTGCTGCTGTCTTGACTTCTGTATCGGCATCGACCGTATTCACTGGGATCTCCTCCACAGACTGAGTCATTATGAGGCTCGGACAAGACTTCCATGACACTGGTCGGAACTTGTACAACCGACCCACTCGACCGCTAAAACTATGCGCTAAGGAACGCTTCAGCCGGCGGCGCACGAGGAGTGGCTTACCATTGGACACAGACGATGATGATGACGCCTTGACCTGGAAAGTAACCACAGTCTTGTGCTTTTTCGAGTCCTGTGCAACATAATTGTCGCTAGCCTTCGTGGCGACCACGACCAGAGACTTATCACCAGCAACATCCTCATTTGCCGTGGTTACTGTTGTTTTTAGGCTTGCCAAGAACCCATTCATGTCCAACTCCTTGGTCTTAGCCAACAAAGGCTTCGGTGCAGCTGCGACCTTCGCAGGGACGTCTTCGTCCTGCTGCTTCTTCGTCATTTCCACGACCTCCTTAGTCTTAGCCTTCACTTGCTCCTCTTCCTTGGCCTTTGGCTTTGGCCGTTCAGATGGAGGCAGCACTCGCGAGTAGAATAGCATGTAAGCCTTCTGCTGCAGCACAGTGTCAATGCTTACCCACCGCACCGTGTCGTCATTCATTTCATACCACTGGCCTGATGAGCCCTTGACGAAGGCGTAGTAGTGGCCACAGTCCGTGGAGAAACCAGCGTGGACCAGAACAGCGTGCAGCTCGTACTTTGTGCGTCCGCGACGACGGTCCTCACAGTTCTTGCTCATGCCTGACGCAATATCCAACGAGCGAGGAAACTCGATGTGCCGCTTAATCTTCCCGAACATAAGGTCGAACCGCTTGAGCTGAATCATCAGCACGTTCGGGCACTCGGCGATGGTGAGTCCCTTCTCCGCGCGGCTGGGCTTGCCGCAGCTCGAGCACTTCCACGCGTTGCGGTCGTCCAGCTTTTCCACAGCAGTGAAGTGGCGCAGCGCACCCTTCACGCTGTTCACGCCATGAGAAATCTCGAGCGACAAGTCCAAAAGTCGTCAAACCGCTCCGACACGTATCCGCACTTGGCGCACTTGAGCGAGTTCTTGAGCTTGCCGCCGAACACGCGGTGCACGAAGGTGGTCGCCGCCGCCGGGTGGCTCTCGCTCTTGATATGCGCCTTGCGCAAACACGATCGCTGCATCGAGTCCAGCAGCAGTCGGAAGAACTCGTGCGAGTCCTCCTGGCGTCCGATGCGGAAGCTCTTGGAAATGTGACGCACGTTCATCACGATCTCCTTGGGTTGGAGCACTCTCGCGGCCTTGTTGCCGTGCACAGACTGCAGCAGTCTCGACATGGCTCGCACACTGCAGAAGCCGTTGCCGCCTCCATTGGACAAGTCATTGCGGCTCAGCTTCTTACTGACCTCCTGGTCCAGTAAAAACTGTGCAAAACTGGGTGTGTAGCTCAGACATTGCAGCACTGAATTGAGGTAGCACGTGTTGCCCAAATTGGCCAGGCCCGGCCCCATCTTCTTGGAGCGCTGCCAGTCCAGCAGGCGCTCGACGGTCTCGGCGGCCACGAGCTCTTTGGTCGCGGCCTTCTGGGGCTTCTGCACGTCGCCTGAGGCCTCGTCCAGCCGGCCGATGACGCGCACGTTGCGTGCGCGCACAAAGTCGATGCGTCGCTCGTTGACGAGCGCTACGGCGGACTTGCACTGGGTCTGGAAGGACGTGGCGACGGGTTGCGACGCGTTGGAGGCGGGCTGGGGGCGGGGCGGAAGGACGAAGACGTGGGTGCCTCCGCCGCCGCTCGAGGCGCCATGGCGAGCATTGCGGACGCAGACAGGAAGTGAATTGGTGGCGTGGAGCTGATGGTCTTTGCGGAGCTGCTCGAGTGGTTTTGTGGGGATGGGGGTGGGAAGAGTGACAGGGCACTGATGTGGGGAAAGCCAATCAGGAAGAGGGAGAGACACTAGTTCGGAAGAGTGACCGCTTCAACAACTGACCTAATCAAACAGTTGATGTGCGTCCGACAATTGGACAACTTGGAAAAGCTTGCGGTTCTTTGTGAACAGTATGAAGCACTCGCGGCACAACTGCCCAGAGTGAAGGAGGTCGGTATGAAGATGTTGAAGATCGACGAGGAAGAAGAGCATTGACACTCAACTTGGGGATCTATCAGCTCAGATCACTGCTGTGTACCAACTTTGGCAGAAAATGTGTGGAAGTTGGTTTAGGCCATCGCAAAACACGCCTCGGACAAGGTGAAGGAGCTTCTGAATCCCCAAACTTCTGCACTTAGTTCAGACGAGTTGAAACAGCTCCAAAAACGTTCACTGTAAGCTACTGTACGCCGGAGATGCACACAAGAAGTTCTACGGTTCCTACAGCAGTACTGGCGAGAGTTCAAGGCCAATCGAACCGGGTCCACGGCTTCGTACGGCGCACTATTGTAGAGTTCGGGCTTGGCAAGAATCGGTTGATTGTCGAAGTGGCGAAGGCGACGGCGAACAATGAGGACATTTCACCGCTAAACCAACTGAACGAGAGTAACAAAGCCAGCATGCGGGTTCTGTACGTATGCGCGCGCAACAACCCAATATCAACAGGCTTCCCGCTTTCGACGTGGAAGCTGACAGAGTGGCTTTTAGGCGACCAGCACGTGCACGAGGATGAACACATGAGAAGGCAGTTATTAACGCTTTCTGCTACGCTCAACAACACTGGGAATCAGTGGGCAAAAAGTGGTTTAAGCTGTTCTTGGATCGGTCTGCTCATAAGCGCGTTGCAGCTGCCATCATCGCCTCGGTGTCGATGACAAACAACTGCAGCAAGACGTGTTGCTCTCTCAACCGGTTCTCGTTCTGGATGTCGACGAGACAAGAGCGCTATTTGATCTAAAAGACTCGCACGGAATGGGCTGCTTTCCGCTTCTACGTAGAGCGCTCACAGAAGCAAACATGGAGTTGTTTAAGCAGGACTGGCAAGGCGGTGTTTTCATGGGCACCAACCCCAAGGTCCATGACTTCGCGCCGCAGCAGAATAGATGTTTATCATCGCGGAGATTTAAACACAAGGAGGATGTTGTGTCGTTCCTGCGGTTTGTGCTGACTCATACGATAGACGTATTTGGCGAAGTCGCGAGTTGCTGGCAACCGACTAGCTGATAACTTAGCCCATTATCTTCATCGACTTGCACCTTGTGATCACAAGAACATATTTCAGAACTGGATGAGTGGGTGGGAAAGCTGGAATATGGGTCTTAGCCAATTCGCCTGACGAACTCATGAAGGAGATATTATGGGTCTTGCTGGGTCGTCGTGCAGCCGGGTGTTTCGCCGAAACCAGGGAGTGGAGTTGATTATTCCCATTTTCAAGGACTCCTGCACCTTGGTTCGAGTCAACAACCAGAACAAGGATGATGCTTGTCAGGAATCGGCTACTTCCAAATTTTTCCCTGCAAATTTGTTGAAAAGACAGACCCACTGGTGAAGTCTATGACGCACGACACGATCCTGGTCGTGATTGTCTACATAGTGGTCACCCGATGTGAACCTGCACAGGCGTTTCTGATCGATGGTCGATCCATCGAAGCCGCGTTAAAAAGAAGAAAGAAACGTTCGTGCTGTACCTCCGAGGCATTTGCAAGAGAACGCAAGACGCCAGTCATAACGACACACTAATGCCGTGGCCGTTCTTGTCTCCGAAGGTGTCGACTTGGATGGAGAAGTGGCTAATCCTGCTTGGTGGGATATCGAGGAACAAGTACGGTGCGATCTCACGAGGCACAGCAGGTCTGTGTTTGTGTCTACCCAGCCAAGTGCTGTCCGAGGATGATTTGTTGGGGACTGTTGAGTACCCCCTGACCATTTTGCTGTGGGATGGCAACCGACGATCTTTGAGGAAGCGAAAGCGGTGAGCAGAAGTCGACCTGGTGGAGTCGCCGCGATTCTCATGCGTGTAAACGGCAACTCGTAGCCTAGTATCAACCACCTATTTGACCCACACAGACTCCGAAATAGTTCTATCGTCGCAAGATAATTTTCAACTTGTGTTAGCTACTGGGATTTGATCTAGTTGCTGAGCTCGTCCTTGTAGAATGGGAAATCGTTGTAGCCCTTGCCACCCAGCGCCGAGTTATAATACACTTCTCGTCCAGCTTCCGGGTTCAGCGGCCAGTCATTCTGGAAGCGCTCCGCCAGGTCAGGGTTCGAGATGTACAGTCGTCCGAAACCCACCAAGTCTGCCGATCCACTGCGAATGGCACCCTCCGCGAGGTCACGCGTGTAATTGTTGTTCGCCATCACAATACCCTTGAACGCCGTCTTGGCGTCAAACGCCGTAGTGAGGCGGCACTTGTCCGTGTATCCGAAACCAAAGCCGTCTAGGATGGCCAAGTAGCCCAGTCCGTAGACGCTCAGACGCTCCATCACGTACTTGAACATCTCGTAGTTGTCCTCACTGCCCATACCAGCAAAGGCACCGTTGGGAGCGAGACGTACACCGACACGGTGCGACGGAACGACCGTCTTGATGGCCTCAACGATCTCGAGCAGCAGACGTGCGCGGTTCTCGAACGAACCGCCGTACTTGTCCGTGCGCTTGTTGGTCGTCGACTGCAAGAACTGGTCGATCAGGTAGCCGTTTGCACCATGGATCTCAACACCGTCGAATCCTGCCTTCAGTGCGAGCTCAGCACCGTGACGGTAGGACTCCACCACTCCGGGAATCTCATCCGTCTCGAGTGCTCGCGGGGTCTCGTACGGCGATGTCTCGTAGTTGGCATTGCGAGTGTGGCCGCTCTCCAGACGCAGAGCTGATGCGGACACCAGGTCACCCTTCGGGTTGAAAGTGGTGTGACCCTGGCGACCCATGTGCCACATCTGCATGAAGATCTTGCCGCCCTTCTTGTGCACACGGTCGGTCACGCGTTTCCAGCCTTCGACGTGGGCGTCGGTGTAGCAGGCTGCAGCATGGTACCAGCCGTAGCCCTGCTCGGAGATGGCGGTGGCCTCCGAGATGATGAGGCCAGCACCAGCGCGCTGCTCGTAGTAGATCTCATTGTCTTCGGAGGGCACACGGTCAGCATTGGCGCGTCCACGACTCAGCGGACCGAAGACGATGCGGTTCTTCAGTTCGAGGTCGTCGCCGAGCTTCACAGGGGAGAAGAGCTTGTAGTCGGCAGTGATGGCAGCCATTTTTACGGGGAGACTTTGACAGAGGTGGTTGATTTGGTATCGAGGTGGTGGAATGAAGAATGAGGATATTGGAGACCGTCGCCACGTGGGGCTTGCACAGATCCTGAGGACATCACTTTGTTTGTCCTCGGAAGCATCTGGGGATTTGAATGACGTCAGCAGGCATGTGTACGAATCTGTGACGTGTGGCGACATTTGATATCAGGTTCGGATTATCCAAAGTATTGTATTACTCTCTACTACTTTTACGTATTAGTATTGAGAGTATCAATACTAATACAACTATTCTTGAATTCTGATCTTGTATTACCCGTACTAATATGAGGTTCCAGATTTGTATTAGATGTAATACATTTTAATACTTTCACACCGGAGGTTGTGATTGATATAGTGGCAACAATCACGTATCTAGAAGCAGTCCGTGAGTCAAGCGATGATCCATCCCCGTTCCCTCAAACTTCTACCTGGAGCTTATCCCACGACATCTCCACCGGAGATCCGTTATTGGATAGATCTTCTTCAGCACAATAGCGCTCCAGCGCATCCTCTTCCAATTTTATTAAAGCTTAACTTTTTCGATCTAAAAACGATTAAAAACATTAGCGATACAGTCGCCACGCCATCGACGACCTTCGGAGATGCGTGTACGTGACCCAAACAGACACAGTGGTGGACGAGACCGCCACGAAAGCGGACACTACGCTCATCGACACGAATGTGGTGGCCAAGAGGACCAACGCAGTGCGGATACAGCGACCAATTAGTCCCCGACCTTTGTTGACGACACGGCCGATGCAACTGGTGACCGTAATCGATGCTTTCGTGCTCAGACCGACACAGTGCCGCCAGAACTGGCAACACCCTTCACCACTGCTCCGACAACAGTGTCGAGAAGCGTGCTCGTCTCTGGCGCAAGCAACTCCGGCATCGATGAGCAGACTAACGACTACACAGCATACAGACTCGACCCCGGCGCCGGTAACGCCTCCAACCGAGGAGGAGGCGCGACCTCAGCAGTTTGCTCTGCTCTTTAGTGTTTCTGGAAAAGTATTATCACAAGGATTAATCCTTTTCGTATTAATACTAATACTCACTTCGTAAAAAGGGCCTTAGTATTGCGAATTAATCCTGACCTCGGTATAAGTATCAATCACACTGTACTCACTTTTTCGGCTAATTTGAACCTCTGGTTATCCTTGCCAGCGTCACCACTGGCAATACCAGACCAGAACTCGAGGAGGTGCAGTCGAACAGTGAAAAGCCAGCGACGTCGATTCTGCAAGCCGAGGACCCCTCATTCTGACCCCTACCTGGACTGAACCTTGACTTCAGCTTCCGTTGACACGGAGCGAACGACGACTGCCACTCCGAGTGGTTGTAATCTCGACCTCGACAGCCCCTCCTGATGTCACCACGGAGCCATTCTCCGCTGGCATCTGCATGATAAAATCACCTCGATGACTGCCCAAGATAGATGCTACGAAGCTTGTTCCTGTAGTCACGGCTTCGGTGTTGCTGCCGACATCACTTACCACGGCAAAACGCTGCTACTGGACTGGAACATGTCCTCAGGAATCGCCTCCGCGATGACCTTGGTTATACCGGCAACATTGTCTTCTGGCGTAATCTGGTCAATGTGCCTGTCACGCGGGTCACCACGTATCCGGGGTGCAGCGCTAGCGCGAGGATCTTTTCGACCTTCAGGTCGTGGACCAGGCTCGAGTTCAGCATCTTGAGCGCCGTCTTGGATGCGCGGTAGCCATACATGGGGCCTGCTCCGTTGTCAGTGATGTGATGCGTTCAAATATTCGTGACGTGACCTGGTCGGTGGTGGAATGCCCGCGTCATGAGGAACGGGCCCGGCGTTCATCTTGAATTGCTTCATCGTCTCGGCCTCGGTGGTCTGGTCGATGCCGCCTCCACCACCAATGCCGGCGTGTTAATGAGCAAGTCGATGGGGTGATCCTTTAACTGATCGGCCGCCGCCGAGATGGAGGCCTCGCCGCTTGTGTCAATCTGGACGACCTCGTCCAGCTTCAGCGCCTTCAGTTGTGCAATTCAACGACAACGGAGGAGGAATGGGTGGATGGTACTGTAGCGACAGCAAACTTCCAATCCTTGCGAGCACGAAACGCAACACATCATAGTGTGGTTTTGGGGTAGCTCGCAGTTTCTGAAGTAATCATGACAAGCTCATTCGAGTGCTGGCCGTCACTGCTGCGCTGGCATCATGCAATTGCGATCGTCACCTCCTTTCTTTCTGTGCCTGCCAAATGTTGGTCATGTCACGGCATGTAGCCTCAGTGCGACCAGGAAAGCAGAGTCCCAACTATTAATACTCCTGGCATCCATGCTAGAAATGGGCGAACATAGTGAGCGAGTTCACCGAGCTGCGGGGCCTGTCTGTGGATGGCCGAGCCTCGATCCGAGGCGTCCGACGATCGACATGAACCCCATTAGTAATGGGCCATGACGCCCATTTCCAGCATGGATGCCAGGACTCCTGGCCCAGGAGAGTCGTTGGGACTTGCCTCCCGGTCGCACCGAGACAGTCCAAAGACCAGTGCAACTTGGGCCCGTTTGACCGCAATCAAACATCTCAACACGACGAAGGTACATGTACAGTAATCCGATTAGATGACAAGAAGGATTTCCATAACTCAGTAGCTAGGTACTGATTTCTGCTCCAACTTTTTGTTTGAACAATCTTGGCTGGCGCATGCACCATACTATGGACTACGACTCGTAGGCATGTCACCGGCAGACCCACCTGCCTGGTATTCTAGGATGATGACCAGGACTCAAAGGCATTTAGTAGCCTCAAAACCTTTCGGTCAATTACAATTGGTACTTCTGCGAGTGAAATCATTAATCGACAAAAGAGCACTAAAAATACACAGAAGTGATACTCAACTGTGTTATTAATGCCGTGGTGTGTTATACATTATGAAGCGGTGAGACTTAACCTGAGTTGTCTTCTTCCGTATTTGGTTATAATGTTTCTTTTCCTAAAGAATCCTGTTCCTGGGTGCGTCTAACTTTATGAATACAGTACATAACAGATCACCGAATCTCCCATGCAGTGATGGAAGATTATGGATGGAGACGCGAGGGTTGACAAAATCCTTCGCATGTCGGTGGGTGTCTTAAACGCAGCGGGTCCCAAGTGATTGGTGCGTGAGCTGAAACGCGATGGGTTACCAGATCCGTTGCGCACTGGTAAGAACTTCGAGTATCTTGAACGCACGAGAGGGTTTGATTCAAGCCTCACGTGCGGGGGACTTCGCGTCCGAGAAGATAAATCCTCCGAAGCGGGTTGGAGGCGCTGAAAAAGATTCCAGATCCAAAATGTGCCTAAAGGCTGCAATGCACTGAGTTATGGAAATTCCTCGAGATGACCGACACAAAGAAGGGAGCTCGAAGTAAAAAGCACCGGTAGAGACCGGGCCCTACCATAGAGCTCGGTCTCTGCTCGGCACCAACGCTGTGGTGGGCGGACAACCGTCTCTGCTGGGCATCGCGATGTCATTCCCGATTTTTCCTTGTTGGTTGTTCTTCACCTCACTTCATCCGGCATTGACCTGACCATACGAAATGGTCTTCAGCACCCTCTCCAAGGCTGCGCTCGCGCTTCTGGCACTTCCTGCTATCACCACCCAAGCCGCCACCAGCACCTGTGAAGTCACCGACTCCAACGCGTGTGCCATCGACAACCTCACCGCCTCCGACGACGACGGCAGCGTACTCATCTACCCTGGTGGTGACACGCGCTGCGCCTTCGACGACTACAAGGACACCGTCACGACGTTCGAGTCCGACTCGACGTACTTCTTCCAGGTGTTCCCTGCCGCCAACCAAGACAAGTCGAAGTTGCTGCTCTTCTTCCAGGGCGGAGGCGCTTGCGTCGATGATTACACGTGCAACTTCGCAATAGAGTGCCAAATGGGCTCGAGCTCTCTGATCACGACGGCCGCCTCGGTCACCGACACGGGCATCATGAACCGCAGCCTGTCCGATAACGTCTTCAACGACTACAACATCGTGTACCTGCCGTACTGCACGGGTGACCTCTTCGTGGGCAACAAGTACCTGGAGCCGTCTGAGAGTGCGTACAGCCAGGCTCTGGGCAACAAGCAGTGTCTGGGCCAGAACATCGGCATGCACATGAACGGGTACAACAACACGATGGCGGTGTTGAAGTGGGCTCTGGAGAACTACCCGGAGCCGGAACACATCGTGGTGGGCGGCTATAGTGCTGGTTCGCTGGCTGCGCAGATGTGGTCTGCGTTCGTGGCAAACGAGTGGGAGGTGGAGTCGAAGTCGACGAAGTTCCAGGTGTTGGCGGACAGCTATGTGGGTGTGTTCCCTGAGTACAAGGTCGCCGCTAGTGAGCTGGTCAACTATTTCGGCGGTTGTGGTGCGGTTGGCTTCCCGGACAGTATGGTTGCGGAATGCGAGGCTGAGACGGCGACCGCGACCGATATGGTTAGTTCGTTGATGAACGAGGCTTCGAGCGGAGAATGGCTGTTCATCGACAGTATCTCGGACCACACTCAGCGCAAGTTCTACGAGTTGGTGCTTCTGGGCATTGCCGGATACCCGTTTACGAATTTGCTCCCGGCGGATGAGTTTTACGGCAACATGACTGAGATCCTGGATACCTACTCCGCATTTATGAACGTGACTCGATTCAACATTGACAGCGACCAGCACGTGTGGCTAACTGGAAATGACTACGAGAGTGCTGAAAGTATGGAGAGTGAGTACTTGGGTGATGTTTTAAAGGCATGGTTAGCGGAATCGGAGACCCCTTCGTCGACGACGGCCACCCCGACGACAACTCCGGAGTCTACGACGAGCGCTTCGACCACTACCCCAGAAGCGACGACTAGCACTCCAACTTCGACTCCGGAAAGCACGACGGCTGCACCGACTTCTAACGCCACGACGCCCGAGCCCACAATCGACATTCCTACTTACTGTTAAGAGTATGAAAATGTTGGTGCAGATACTTAGTGTGCATAATGTGCAAAAGGTTTCAGCTTCAGATGCATCCACAGGTTTTATGCTGTATTCAACCCGCTAATCAACACAAGCGAAAGAAGCGATTGGTTTTAGCCAGGTACAAATTACCTGGTTTTTCGAGTTACAACATATTGGGAGTTCTACTCCACAACCGCCGAGCTCACTAAGTCTCCAATGCGGGGTGAGGCTCATGGAGACGCGAGGGTTTACCAGTTCTTTCGCGCGTCGGTGAATGTCTTGATTGTCTGCGTTGTGATAGAAGTCAAGGTGCGTGTTGTGCGGCCGCCTGAGCTTTTGGTATTGAGGCCAGTTGTCAGCAGTGTTCAACCGATCGATGCGTTACGATATAACCCTCGATGTGAGAATTATTTTCACTCGCAACGATGTCATGGCCTGCTATGAGACCCTTAATGGACTTTCAATTTGAAATTCCATTGCACGCTGAACCTCTGCTGCATAGTTACTCCTTCGGCATTAAATTACTCGCCAGTTCGCGACTCCGTCGCGCTTCAGATCAAGCACCAAAGCACGGAGGGTTTGATGACCCCTCGTGTTCAAGATCTCACACCACAATCCGGGATCATGGTGACCCCCGCATTTCAGTTCACGCACCAACCACGGTCGACCTGGTGACCCGCTGTTTACCTGCAAATCGCTGAAACGAAATGTTTAGTCACAACGTGGTTCAGCACTTGTCGGCCATCCATATATTGAATTAGTCCTCAGAGCGGAGCATATTCAGGTTGTTTAGCTTGGCTCTCTGCTATCCTATCTAGCAGAGGGTGCATAGCGGCGATCAACATCTTCAGTGCAGCCAATTCCTGAGCCAGCTGTTCCTGTTGAGACGACTGCTGAGACGATGGCTTGGTGGTCTTCGGGGCTGAGGTAGTTGGTTTGGGCTTCCCAATGGGAGCCACAGTTGTAGCAACGGGGACTGCGGGAGCAGATGACGACGCCTGAGGAGTCGATGTAGGTGTAGCCGTTGTCGACGAAGGGTCTCCGAACCCGCCAACCACGAGCTCAGAACATCACCCAAGTACGCGCTCTCCACACTTTCAGCACTCGCATAATCGTTGCCCGTTAGCCACACGTGCTGGTCGCTGTCGATGTTGAATCGAGACACGTTCATGACCAGTGAGTAGGCGTCCAGGATTTCCGTCATGTTGCCGTAAAACTCGTCCGCCGGGAGCAAAGTCGTAAACGGGTATCCGGCAATGCCCAGAAGCACCAACTCGTAGAACTTGCGCTGAGTGTGGTCCGAGATACTGTCGATGAACAGCCACTCTCCGCTCGAAGCCTCGTTCATCAACGAACTGATCATCTCGACCACGGTTGCCGTCTCAGCCTCGCATTCTTCAACCATACTGTCCGGGAAGCCAACCGCACCACAACCGCCGTAATAGTTGACCAACTCACTACCTGGCGTCTTGTACTCAGGGAACACACCCGCATAGCTGTCCGCCAACACCTGGAACTTCGTCGACTTCGACTCCACCTCCCACTCGTTTGCCACGAACGCAGACCACATCTGCGCAGCCAGCGAACCAGCACTATAGCCGCCCACCACGATGTGTTCCGGCTCCGGGTAGTTCTCCAGAGCCCACTTCAACACCGCCATCGTGTTGTTGTACCCGTTCATGTGCATGCCGATGTTCTGGCCCAGACACTGCTTGTTGCCCAGAGCCTGGCTGTACGCACTCTCAGACGGCTCCAGGTACTTGTTGCCCACGAAGAGGTCACCCGTGCAGTACGGCAGGTACACGATGTTGTAGTCGTTGAAGACGTTCTCAGACAGACTGCGGTTCATGATGCCCGTGTCGGTGACCGAGGCGGCCGTCGTGATCAGAGAGCTCGAGCCCATTTGGCACTCTATTGCGAAGTTGCACGTGTAATCATCGACGCAAGCGCCTCCGCCCTGGAAGAAGAGCAGCAACTTCGACTTGTCTTGGTTGGCGGCAGGGAACACCTGGAAGAAATACGTCGAGTTGGACTCGAACGTCGTGACGGTGTCCGTGTAGTCGTCGAAGGCGCAGCGCGTGTCACCGCCAGGGTAGATGAGTACGCTGCTGTCGTCGTCGGAGGCGGTGAGGTTGTCGATGGCACACGCGTCAGAGTCGGTGACATTACAGGTGCTGGTGGCGGCTTGGGTGGTGATAGCAGGAAGTGCCAGGAGCGCGAGCGCGGCCTTGGAGAGGGTGCTGAAGACCATGATGTACGAAGCTGGGGCTTGTAAGTTGGTGGGGGTACCAGACAAACTGGTGGGGTCCAGACGAAGACTTGAGTTCTCGGTGGAGGAATTGTAAATGAGCGCTAAGACTGTAAGTCTCACATCGGAGACCTGAGGAAGGGTCTCAACTCGAGGCTCTCGAGTGCGGCTTAATGTAACATAGATACCCGACTCAAAGCGATACTGTCCCTCGGTGAATCTGTCAATTGACAACGCCTGACAAGGAAAAGGCAAGAAAATGGCATCCTTGATCTGTTCTGATCATTTCGCGTTACTACAGTGGTGCGCGACGAAAGTCTCACCTCCGATCGGATCATATTGCGAGGGAAGTTGTAGTCTGTAGAGGACGTTTTCGATGTTTGATCTACCGTTGCTGATGTGTAGATCATCTCCGATTGCGGTTTAGTTCGGCTACCAATCTGACGCTGCGCTGTCAAGAGGTTACTGCTTTGTGCAACAGAACGACGGGGGCTGAAAGCAACTCTTGCAAGAGGTTACTAACCAGCACACAAAGTGACCCCGTTCAAGAAAATCCGGTGAGTGCTGCGGTGCAGTTCAAGGCACTTGAGGGGCACGGCTGGTGGACACACCTGTCACGTCAAGCTTCAACTTGACATCTTGGCGATCCGCCTGCTCAATCATAAATGTGAATCGACTTTAAAAAATTATAATCTTGGTCAGCAAAATCCACTTGGGCAAGTCTCCGTTGGCTAATGCACCTTTTAGCGAGGTCGCATCCATCCATCCGCTTATGAGGATCTTGGATATAGAACTGATATCGCGTTGCAGCGACACTTGAGATCAGCAACAAGTTGTTGTTGCCAACAACAACGCATTTGGTGAAGTGCACCACCGATAGATCTTCGATACCGACATCCATTCTTTCATGAGCTCGCACAGTATTTTCAAATCTTCTACGTCTAACGCACAACACCCCTGGACCCCACCAGTTTATCTGGTACCCCCACCAACTTACAAGCCCCAGCTTCGTACATCATGGTCTTCAGCACCCTCTCCAAGGCCGCGCTCGCGCTCCTGGCACTTCCTGCTATCACCACCCAAGCCGCCACCAGCACCTGTAAAGTCACCGACTCTGACGCGTGTGCCATCGACAACCTCACCGTCTCCGACGATGACAGCAGCGTACTCATCTACCCTGGTGGTGACACGCGCTGCGCCTTCGACGACTACAAGGACACCGTCACGACGTTCGAGTCCAACTCGACGTACTTCTTCCAGGTGTTTCCTGCCGCCAACCAAGACAAGTCGAAATTGCTGCTCTTCTTCCAGGGCGGAGGCGCTTGCGTCGATGATTACACGTGCAACTTCGCACTGGAGTGCCAAATGGGCTCGAGCTCTCTGATCACGACGGCCGCCTCGGTCACCGACACGGGCATCATGAACCGCAGTCTGTCCGAGAACGTCTTCAACGACTACAACATCGTGTACCTGCCGTACTGCACGGGTGACCTCTTCGTGGGCAACAAGTACCTGGAGCCGTCTGAGAGTGCGTACAGCCAGGCTCTGGGCAACAAGCAGTGTCTGGGCCAGAACATCGGCATGCACATGAACGGGTACAACAACACGATGGCGGTGTTGAAGTGGGCTCTGGAGAACTACCCGGAGCCGGAACACATCGTGGTGGGCGGCTATAGTGCTGGTTCGCTGGCTGCGCAGATGTGGTCTGCGTTCGTGGCGAACGAGTGGGAGGTGGAGTCGAAGTCGACGAAGTTCCAGGTGTTGGCGGACAGCTATGCGGGTGTGTTCCCTGAGTACAAGACGCCAGGTAGTGAGTTGGTCAACTATTACGGCGGTTGTGGTGCGGTTGGCTTCCCGGACAGTATGGTTGAAGAATGCGAGGCTGAGACGGCAACCGTGGTCGAGATGATCAGTTCGTTGATGAACGAGGCTTCGAGCGGAGAGTGGCTGTTCATCGACAGTATCTCGGACCACACTCAGCGCAAGTTCTACGAGTTGGTGCTTCTGGGCATTGCCGGATACCCGTTTACGACTTTGCTCCCGGCGGACGAGTTTTACGGCAACATGACCGAGATCCTGGACGCCTACTCACTGATCATGAACGTGACTCGATTCAACATCGACAGCGACCAGCACGTGTGGCTAACGGGCAACGATTATGCGAGTGCTGAAAGTGTGGATAGCGAGCTGCTAGGTGATGTTCTGAGCTCTTGGTTGTAGTCTACAACTTGTATATCCCGAGAACAGGTAGATGAAAAACTGTGAGGAAGCAATTGATGAGGCTGCGATCGTAGCAGCTAATATTTTGTGTTTCCTTTGCTATAAAGGAAACACAAAATATTAGAGCAGGAGTATGAATATTTTTTTGAATGCATTGAATATAAATGATCTTTTATGCTGAAGACGTCCCGCTTGCTAGAAATTTATAACAATGGTATTAATAACTACTTATCAAACCTGGCATGATATATTTTTGCATCAAAGCTCCTTAACAGGAGAAGTGCTTATATTTTTCTAGTTGTCGAGATCGCCCTTGGCCCTGTACACCGGATAGTCATTGTAGAACTTGCCATGTGCGCATGTTCTAATGGAAGGCTGTCTTTTGTGCTTCTCGGGGTCGCTTATTTTCTCCCTCTCTCTTTCACTAACTACTTGTAGTTTGTCTTAAGCAAAACAACACTACGCAAAGACCAATCGTCACAGTTAATTTTTTAAAAGGAACAGACTGGAGGTCTGACCCCCCTACTGTTCTAAGACCCTCATCACTGCAGTCTCAGATTCTTAACTCATCCTAGGCCTGGTACGCCGGATAGTCATTGTAGAACTTGCCACCCAGAGCCGAGTTGTAGTACACCTCGTGTCCAGCCATAGGGGTGATCGGCCAATCGTTTTGAAGCGCTCCGCCAGATCCGGGTTGGTGATGTACAGGCGACCGAAGCCAACCAGGTCCGCCGCTCCACTACGCACTGCTCCTTCAGCGATGTCGCGCGTGTAGTTGTTGTTCGCAATCACGATACCCTTGAACGCCGTTTTCGCGTCGAAAGCGGTGAGAGAACGGCTCTTGTGAGAGCATCCCAAGTGAGCGCAGTCACCATCGAGGACGGCCAAATAGCCAATGTTTTTCTTACCCAGCTCCCCATCGCGTATGTGAACATGTCGAAGTTGTCCTCGCTACCCATACCGCCAAAACCACCGTTGGGAGACAAACGAACCCCAACACGGTAGGGCGGGAATACGGTCTTGACGGCATCCACGATCTCTAAGAGGAACCGTGCACGGTTCTCGATCGAGCCACCGTACTTGTCGGTGCGCTGATTTGTGACCGATTGAAGGAACTGGTCGATCAGGTAGCCGTTTGCACCGTGAAGCTCGACGCCGTCAAAGCCGGCCTTCTTGGCCAGCTCAGCGCCATGGCGGTAATCTTCCACCACACTTGAGATCTCATCCGTCTCGAGGGCTCGTGGGGTCTCGTACGGAGATGTCTCGTAGTTGGCATTGCGAGTGTGGCCGCTCTCCAGACGCAGCGCCGATGCGGACACCAGGTCGTGCTTCGAGTTGAAACTCGAGTGGCTCTGGCGACCCATGTGCCACATCTGCATGAAGATCTTGCCGCCCTTCTTGTGCACGCGGTCGGTCACGCGCTTCCAGCCATCCACGTGGGCATCCGTGTAGCAGGCAGCAGCATGGAACCAGCCGTAGCCCTGCTCGGAGATGGCGGTGCCCTCCGAGATGATGAGGCCAGCACCAGCACGCTGCTCGTAGTAGATCTCGTTGTTTTCGGACGGCACACGGTCAGCATTGGCGCGTCCACGACTCAGCGGACCGAAGACGATGCGGTTCTTGAGCTCGAGGTCGTCACCGAGCTTGATCGGTGTGAAGAGCTTGTAGTCGGTGGTGGAAACCATTGCGTTGCAAGGAATTAGTGGAACTTGGTTGCTCAACAGCAAAAATGAATAGTGAGTGACGTCGAAGTTGCTTTGCGTGCGTCAGCTCCCAAAGCGTAGTCAACAATTCGGCTGAATCATCATGACAGACGCTGTGGTTCAGGGGATGCATCGCGTTCTCGGACTTGGATTGGCGGAGGGTGAGCTCTCGTCAAAGCCAGGTCAAATCGTGTTGACATGACACGAATGTCGTGTAATCTACACATCGCATACAGCAGCTGGCGTGGTGGCAGCGGTTGTGCTTCATTTACACTGGCGCAGCATCTGAGGATTAATGACCAGCAGCGTGCGGATAGTTTTGAGCTCTGTTCCACCTATAATGTCCAATGCGTCCAAGATGTCGCTCACTGAACTGCCGTGTCGTATAATGTCGACTGGTAATTGCGATGGCTTTTTTCTTCTGCCCAGACCAAGACAATTCGGGAGCTGCCGGCGAGTCCAGCCGTAATAACACCCATCGAATCGGAGAACCACGACTGCAAGTACTCACCAGACTCGCAACGCACAGAATCGTATCTGAGAGTGAAGACTTGTGATGAGCTTGCTTATATTAAGTCGACTGAGCAAAGTGTACACTCTATTATAGCTAATACCCGACGTTGATCTCCGGACGTAGATCCTCACTAATCACCACTGAAGCTCATGTCCCTGGAAGTGGAAGAACTTGCCCGTGTCGAACATCGTCACCTTTTTAATCACGCTTGTCAAGCCTTTCACGCTGTCCACCGTGGTCACGTCGCCCAGGCCACCGGTGAGGTCCGTCTTCACGTAGCCCGGGTGGAGCACGATGGCCGCAATGTTGTCCGTCTTCAGGTCAACTGCCAGACTGGAGTTGATCATGTTCATTGCGGCCTTGGAGGCAGCGTAGCTGTAGTTGCCGCCGTCAGTGTTGCCACCGATGCTGCCCATCCACGACGACACGGTGGCCACGAGAGCGCCGTCACGGCCGTTCCGCTGCGCAGCAAGCTTAAGGTTCGGCGACAGAGCACGCGTCACCATGAATGGGCCCACAGTGTTCACCTCGAACTGGCGCATGAGCATGTCCTTGGTCGTGTCCTGGAGGCCGCCGGCCATGAAAATGCCGGCGTTGTTGATGAGCAGGTCGATGGGGACGCCCTGCAGCTCCTTGGCAGCCTCGAGGATCGTCGACTCGTTAGTGCAGTCGAACGACACCATCTTGAACGGTGACAGCGCCTTGAGCTGTGAGGACCATTAAATGGCAGACACGCTGTCAGAAGACTTCGACACTAGGAGTTCGACATTGCACATGTGGCTCACGTACATTGTCGACCTTGCTGCCCTTGCGAGCGACGCCAATGACTTTCCACCCGTTCTTGGCGAAATGCTTGGCGAATTCGAGGCCGATGCCGCGCGTGCTGCCCGTGATGAGAACCGTCTTGGCGGGCATGATGTACTGGAAGCTTGTCAACTGGAGTGCAATGAGACCACGACATGAGTGATCCCATGGTGGACGTGTGCAAAAGAGCCCGTGAGAAAGTATGAGCTTGAATATTGTGTTTATATATAAAATGTATTGAAGCAATATTCTTGTTTCGAATACCCTGTCAATAGCGATATAACTTGAGCATTGTTTGCCTGACCAGGCCCGTCCCATAATCGCCTGCAAGTGGCGCCGACATGTACCATCTAAAGGGTACAACTCGAGTGATAGCTCCCAAAAAATACGAAGTTAGTCCGTGCGTAAGCGATCTTGATGTGACTTGTTAAGGTTTACGCATGACAAGCATTCGCTCAATCATTTGCCGGACTCAATACCTGTCATTCTGCAAAATCCTGCAAGCCCAACACTCGCAACCAACAGCTTCCAACCACGATGTCCAGCTCCAACACTAAGACTGTTCTCGTCACGGGCGCCACTCGCGGCCTCGGCCTCACCTTCGTCAAGCACTACGTCAATGCTGGATGGAAGGTCATTGGCACCGCTCGCGACGTCGAGAAAGCCGACAACGTACGTGCACTGACCTCCTTGCGGAGGTAATGGAACCGACTTTACTAATACGATACTGTCTGCAATAGCTGAAGGCGCTCTCTCCGTTCAAGATCGTGCAGCTGGACACAAGCGACGAAGCCTCCATCACGCAGATGGCCAAGGAGCTCGCTGGCGTCCCCATCGACCTGCTCATCAACAACGCCGGTATCTTGGAGCAGGGCTCCTACGAATCCATCACCAAGGACTCCTTCATGCGCCACTTTGAGATCAACTCGGTCGGCCCCTTCCTCACAACGCGCGCTGCACCCCAACCTGAAGCTGGCTGCCGACGCCAACGGAGCCGCCACGGTCGCGTCCATCTCGAGTCTCCTCGGCAGCATCCACGTGAACCTGGACGGCGCCTTCGGCCCGATCGAGAAGGTCTACTACGAGAACCACAAGATCCCCAATGGAGCCATATACAGCTACCGCGCGTCCAAGGCAGCGCTCAACATGATCAACGCTAACATGGCCATGGACCTCCACCCTGACAACATCGTCGCCGTGGTGCTGCAGCCGGGGTACGTGAACACGGACCTGACGCATGGTAAGGGTGTGGTGCAACCAGCAGACTCGATCGCCGGCATGACGAAGGTGATCTCGGGGCTCACGATGGACGACACGGCCAAGTTCTTCGACTTCCAGGGGCCAGAGCTGCCATGGTAGGTAGCCACTGTCCGCTCACAAGCCTGTCTGCGTAGGTTGTACACGGTCGCTTTACAATTCCAATGAAAAGTTTCTGAAGCCTTTAGCTTAGCACCGCAATGTTCATTTCAGATTAGCAAAACGCTGGACTTGGAATAGTCGTTGCTGCAAAGTATCCACAAGATCACCAGCGTTGGCAAGGCTCACGCGGCGGGCGCGTTTCGGGTGGTAAAGGGGGGCATCCGCAGAGAAAGACACTGCTCGTTTAGTTGCTATGGTCCTAGCAGTTCGCGATGCACACCCGTGCATTGCAAGCAACACCGAATCCTCTCTTGCTGCATGACCTTGCATTCGGCAACGGACTGGTCTGTGTTCGACAAAAGTACTGCTCATTCGATGCTTCAGCTGAAGCGAGCCACTGGGAATAGATTTGGGTTGAGCAGATCAACGAACAAAACTTTACACGCGTGCTGCCCGTGGTGAGAACCGTCTTGGCGGACATGATGTGGTGGAGAAGTTTTAACTGACGTGCAATGAGACCACGACATGAGTGATCCCATGGTGGGTGGACGTGTGCAAAAGAACCCGTGAGATAGTATGAGCTTGGATGTTGCGTTTATCACTTCCGAATTAGACGGCGACTGCTCAAGGGGATAGGATCCAGGAGTAGTACACAGCGACACAAAGGATCCGGGGTGGTTGGAAGGCCGCGGAAACCCCCGGCATACGATATTTGGTATTAAAGCCTGAACAGGCGTTAACACCAGAGAATCTCGCATGCCAAGCGTGCCCGCGGGAGCAGCAAGCATGGACGGCGCTAAGGGAGGAAGGACCGAGACTAGCGCGAGAGCCAAGGACAGTCTTGGAGTAAACAACAGGGACCAAGCGGAGGAGTGGCTGGAGGTGCAGGGTGGTGCGAAGAAGCACCGCAACAGCTCCAAGGCGCAGGCGGGCAGCGGAAGTGCAGGGGCGCCATCGCGAGCGCCCAGGGTTTCACGGCCCACAGAGAAACCGGTAGCAACACTCAAGGTCGGCCGCAAAGAGGAGAAGACTCGAAACGTCAGAGCTGGGGACAGCGCGGATCAAGGTGATGGAAGGATGATTAAATTTGCCCAGCTCAGGCTCTATCTAGAGCAACGAGCGCCGGCACAGTACGTAAGCCAGACCGCGCTGAGGCTGAGAGCGGCGGAAGCAGAACGCAGATTCCAAGCATTCCAGAAAAGGTGCTGCGGGAAGGACGGTATCCAGATGAGACGACGGCCAGAACCCACTGGAAGGATGAAGCGACGCAGTCTCAGAGAGACAAATACAAGGGGGTCGTCAGCTATTGGGAACTTGGATGTCAGGAACACCTCAAGCGTTTCGTCAAGCTACTGACGGAGTGGGTAGTGGAGGCCAAGATTCTCCAAGGCGAGCTAGAGATGAGGCTCCGCTTCATGCACTATGCGGAGAACAGCGATAAAGGGAGAGATGAAACGGGAACAGATTGCAAGGCAGGCTCATACCTAGGAGCGGTAACCAGAAATACGGAGGGGAATCGAGTCCTCACGGAAGAGCAGCTGCGGATGATGGAGCTATGCACTCTCCCCATGCCGGCAGTGACGCAACTCCGAAAACGAACGGAGAATGAGGACAAGGCACTTCTCATGATATTGAACCATGAAATTGAGGTGCCAGCCGCACCGCCTTTTCTCAAGCAGTCGATGGCAGCACGAGAGCTAGCCCGCTTTGCTGACATTTTCTTGCAAATAGAATACCCGCTGTATGCGCACCTTGCGCCTGGACAGCGTTTCGGGGACAGTATGTCTAAGCAGGCGATACTGGCGCACATTCATGCTGGCGCGGAGGCAGCGGCGATACAAAAAGGAAATTGTGCTTTTCAAGCAGGCCATTTCAAGAATTGCGGTGGATATGCGCACGCGGGTCGTCACTGTGACCTTCAAGGGGCAGCGCACGGCAGCGCAGTGGGTAGGCTGACAGATGCCCCTGGTGTCTAAATTCGTAACACTGGTGGACTACGAACAACAGCGGAAACGAGCAAAGTACACGCAGGAGGTGGTCAATCTGGACTACTACTGCTTCACGGCTGAGGTGAGAAGTGGAGTGCTGACCTCGAGGGACCTACATTGGCTGCTGGCTGATAAGTTGGAACTGGATGTGCAAGAAATGACACATACGGAAGCGGAGGGGTATGGCCTGAATGACAAACAATGGAACGTCCGGATCAAAGTAGATGCATGCCCGGACAAACTCCGCACTCTAGCTGCGATTCGGTGTGATGACACGGATGTAGTGGTGCACCGTCACACTGTTCACGTTAACTGGCCATGCCGACTATGCTACTCACCAGATCACCCTACCAAGTTTTGCAAAGTGGCACCCATGGCACTGACAGAATGCGTTAAAACACATCTCGCGGTCATAACAGGCGTGCTGATATCGCGAGAAGGAGCGGACGAGACAGGTCGATTAAACAGCGAGAGGGCACCAAGAACATTGGACCAACTACAGAAATTGTTAAGCGAGTTGGGCCCGGGGAGAGGCCACAACCTACGGCAACAAAACCGAAGAAAAGGAGCACCAGGGCAAGAACGAGATCGCCAGCCAAGAGAGCATGGACATCACAGGGAGACAGCCCATCGCTGCCGAGTGATTGGGAACAGTTGAAGGCACCAGCTGAAGCAGATCAAGCGGAATCAATGGAGGGGACAATGGATGACTTCCAGCTAGGCAGTGACGAATGGAACGTGGAGCAAGGGAGGATGGAGAAGGCACAAGGCTCAGATGCCGACCACCACATAGAGACCGAGCACGAGCCCGCGCACGAGGCAGCCCCATCTGGGGGCAGGAGGTCCGGTCCACCACGGAGTTTGTCATGGGCATTACGGATGCGCCAGTAGTGAGAGGAAGATCGCCAACGAGGAAATACGCCGGCAGGGGCAGACCGAGAGGTACATCCGCAAAGGTTGGGCGCAGAGCAGCAAAAACAGCAAGTCCACAGAAGGTCACATTGGCCAAGTCTCCAGAGCAGAAACCACAGAAGGGTAGCAGTGCGGAGAGGATCAGGGCGTCCAGAGGTCAGAGTGCATCCACCTCCCCAAGCGACAGATGCCGACAGGTGGGAAGTCAAAGGCGGAGCTGGAGAAAGCAAGGTAGAAAGCTGCCCAAACTCACCCAAACGAGTCAAGGATAATAGGGCCCAAACGTCGAGCGATGGGGTGCGCACAGATGCCAAAGGGGAGTGAGGGTCACCACACAGCGATACATGCACCAATTCCTGCGGAACGCGAGGCGGGCAGTGCGATCCCCATCTCGAGCACCAGTCACACCGAAAGGGCAAGACGCGGTGCAAGATGGTGACAAAGTCAGCCAAATGGATGTGGACGAGGAGGACGCGAAGACACCAGTAATATCTCTCGGTCAGGAGGAGCTGACGGAACAAGAAGAGTTCAAATTGACCAAAGTGCTACCCCCGACGGACAGGGGAGCCCCCGTTGAAAAGTGGCTGGAGTTACTAGGAGTCACGTGGCTGACGTCCCGGCGACTGGACAATGCGGCTGGTTCGCTTTTTACGGGGCACTGTCCAATGAGGTCCTGGGTCCGGCACCACCCAACATCGAAGTGGTGGAGGCGGTGAACGACCTCAAGAAGCAAGTACTCAATGGCATGCTGGCCAACCTCGCGGAAGAGGTGAGGTTGCATCCAACGGACATACAAGCAGAGGTCCGGGAGCGCGATTGGCAAGGGAGAGAAGGGGCAACACCGGCGGAACAAGTGTGCGCACTGGCGAATCATTATGTGGCACAGCGAAACAAATCGGTGAAAGCAACGGTGGCTTATCACTACTGGGTGAGGCCGGCACATATTAAGGCAATGGCGGTGCATGCTAGGGAGGCAATTTACGTGCTGCAGGTACAGCACGATGGATATGCGCAGCGCAGGTATACCTATACGGAAATGTCACGAACCAGAAAGGGGATCAAGTAGAAACTGGAATGATATGCGCGTTGGCAACCATTGACGCAACCGGATTACTACATAACTTGGTGGCGGGGGCATCTTGCCACTGGTGATGCTTCTGGTATTATCCACCACAGGCAATCACTTCCAGACGGTAGTTTACGAGAACGAACGCTACAATGCCTACACAGCGGCGCTACCGAAGATGTGCAGCAGCGCAACGCCATCATGTTTAACCACGGCCTCTTTAAACTGGACCCGGTGCCTTCCGACCGAGCGAAGATCGCACATGCAGCCACGAAAGAACTAAAGGCAATAAGGCGAGCAGCAAAGTTAAACGGAAACACGAGGAGGGCGACAAGGGAGGAGCGCAGTCTCGAAGCAGGTGGTGGCTCTGACGCGCCGGGAAGTCACGGGTATGCACGGATGGAGGAACCGGGCACGGACAGCGGCACTGATCAACCATCACATGAGACGAACCAGAATACAAGCGACCAGCACGCACAGAAGGTGGCCGAATCGAGCGCGGATATCGCTTCGAATAGTCTAGATGGTGATCAATAGTGAGGAGAACGTACTGAGCTCGAGGGATTGCAAGAAGTGGAAGCAGCAAACCTCGATGGACCAGTATTATGAGCACAGGACGAGGAAAGAGCATGAACACGCGACGAGGTCAGCCTTTATGGCGCAAGGATACACGATACGGAGAAGGAGAGCGGAAAGGAGCAAGATAAAGACGAGGAGGCAGAACAGGCATGACCTCACAATAGGGGTCATGACCACGAACGTGAGAGGCCTGGCGACACACATTAAACACTTGGGGGCACATCTACAAGGATTAAAAGAGAAACATGAGCGCGGAATGCAGGAGGTAGTCTTCCTGCAGGAAACGCATTTGAAATCGCAGGAGCACGCGTCCGCGGGCACGCTGGTCGCCGCGATGTGGGGATTCCGGTATACAACAGCCGAGCGCTTATCGTTCTGGTCCTCTGGGGAGGACCGGTTTGTGGGCGTAGCCATTCTGATAAACCCGTAAGTGTCGATCAAGAATGTGCAGGCATGGCGAGAGGACTATTGGAGTGAACATCTGATGATAGTGGAAGGTGAGCTTCATGGCAGGAGGGTGCTGATGATCAACATGTACGCACGTTCTCTGGGGGCAGTAACTGCTTGACATACGATTACCACAAGACATGGAAGTCATTCTGGGCGGTGATTTTAACTGTGTATTGCGGGGAGAAGGGGGTGGACAGAAGAGGTGGAGTGGTGAAGACGGACGCAGGCGCCAGAGAGCTTCGTAAACTGCTGGACCAGTGGGGACTTCGAGATGCGGGGCAACACAATATTCCAGACGCACGACGAGCACAAGAGTTAGCACAATACGCCAATGATCACCACACCTACCGTCACAAAGCAGCCAATGGCGAGATATTTACATCAAGACGGGATCGATTCTATGTGTCAGCACGGGCGCACAAGTGGGTGAGAGGAGTGGGGCTGGGGACCACACCATGCCACACGGACCACCGAGCGGTTTTGCTGGAACTTCACGCTCCACAAGGAGCGGTGCGACTGAAAAACGGCCGAAGTTATATCCGCCGCCAGCTTGTAATATGTACAAACAGCTTGCACGACTTAGTTGAAAGGCGACTAAAAGAATTCAACCAGCTGGTGGTCAAACTGGGGAGTAAGGAAACGGCTACAGCGTGGGACCTTCTCAAGAGGGATTTATCGGAGGAAATGCGGAGGCTAAAAAGACGGCCAGGGCCAGAATGACGAACGGATACCGTCAGAAAATAAGGAGACTAAAGAAAAAGCTCCACCCAGTGCGAGTACGGAGACAAGCTCGTCGGAGATCAAAGAGAAGTTCTGCAGGAGGCGCTGCAAGCAGTGCAAACAGCGAGAAGGGTAGGGCGCAGGCGAGTCTTGGTGCAGAAGAGTGCGTGGAGTTCGAAGCATCCACCAAACACTTCTTTAGCACAGTATACACCAAATTCGGGGACAACACCATATACTTTCTGCGAAGCTCAGTCGAGGGCACTAACACGAGTCTCCACGACAAAGCCAACATCATGGCAGACTGCTGGGACCCGATCTTTAACGGAATACCTCGCCAGGAAGCCGACATTGATGAATTTATACAACGTCACAAACCGCAATGGCAAGAGCGCGAGATGGAGGACATGGACGAGCAAATAACGGAAACGGAAGTCGCCGACGCAATCAGAGCCGGGAAATTAGGGAAAGCATGCGGCCCGGATGAATTGGGCAACGACTGGTACCGTACGCACAGCGAGGCCCTGGTTCCGATCCTCACTCGGATCTACAATGACTGCATGTAGGAAGGGAGAGCGCCAGGCAGCTTTTTGGAGGCGTACATCTTCAGCATAGCCAAAGGAGGAGACAAAACACAGCCGGCCAATTACCGACCGATCGCACTGCTCAACGCAGACTATAAGATCTTTACTAGAATCATGTCGTGGAGAGTACGGAGACACATAACTGCACTGGTACACAAGACTCAGTTTGGCTTCATCCTGGGCCGCACAATTCACGAAGCCATAGACCGGACCTATACGAGGCGGCGAAGGCCTACTGCGGGACGCGCGACGGCTCACGGAGGCTCAAGTGTTGCTGCTCGACTTCGCCAAAGCGTACGATTCGCTCAGCAGAGAATTTCTGATGGCGGTATTGAAGGCAAAAGGTTTTCCATCTAAGTTCTGCGCGATTGTACAAGCTATACACGAGAACACTTCGGTGCGATTCATGGTGAACGGGGACCTATCCAGACGCGTGCAGGTGACGAGTGGTATCAGACAGGGGTATCTGCTAGCACCACTGCTCTTCACTCTCGCTGTGGACTTGTTATATGACGAAGTCGCAGCTTCAGCTGAACTCGAGGGCATCCCAATGGAAATGGACGGGTGGCACACTCGGCTTCTGGTAGCTGGGTATGCCGACGACACGGCAATTTATATTGCGCACCGGGCCGTGCAGAGAGCAGCGGTGGCGGCAGTAGACCGCTTCTCTGCGGTGTCGGGGCTGCGACTGAATGTAGCCAAATCTGCGGCTATACATGTGGGTAGGCAAGGCGGGGGTAGCGCCAGTCGGACGGCAGAGGAGGAAAGCACCGCGGAGACGGAGATCGACGAAATAGCCAGCACGCGCTACCTCGGGCACATGGCAGGAACTGGAGATATAACGGAGGTGGCCTGTAACAAGGCCTTCAGGGCGCTACGAGTGCGGCTTGGACTAGCCGAGACCAAGACGACCACGGTCAGGCAACGGGCGGCGATAGCTCACGCCATCATCTTGCCTAAACTCGTGTATGTGGCAAGACATGCGTGGCCAACGGCGACATTAGTAAAGCAGGCAAATTGGCGAATACGAAATTACGTATGGAAGGCAAGCTTTGCCGAACCGGAGAGACCACCGACGGGGTGGGTCAAAGAGTGTGTGGCTAGCCTCCCGATGAGTGAAGGAGGAATCGGAGCTCCGAGTAATCGAGCTGAGCTCATTGCGATGAGCGCGGGAGTCGTGGCGGATTGGGCACTCAGTGAGCAAAGGGACCAGCAGCTCGAGGGGATGGTATTGCAGGCCAGAGACAGCGCCCCGAACGAACATTTGGTGCCCTCCACGCGACAGCTGACAGCTAGACACCAACACAGCCTAAGGGCCTGAGGGCCACTGGACGTCCTTGGGTGGAACGTATGCTGGCACAGTCGGACGCGCCGGGCGACGAAGCCAAGCAGAAGGCTCGCAGCCTACGAGCAGAAATGAAGATTCGCCACGGGCTGACTACACGTTGGACGAACCAAGGCCTCACGATCGGGTGCGAGGGGCGATTGCTGGACACAGTGTGTGCGCAAGTAGCGGAGAGGCGGAAAACGAGGGGTGATTGCGTGACAGCAACCATCATGCATCTCGCGGGGGACGAGATCTGATGCTGGGATGCGCAGGGGTGGAGAGGAAATGGACGGACTTCACCCGGTGGACCACGAGGGGCTCCAGCTCAAAGCTGAGCGATGTCCTCATCGTATCGCAGACAAACCGAGGGGTGGTGACCATCACGCCGAAATCAGCGGCATTTCCACTCCCAAGTGGGCACGCCCACGATATCAGAGAGCTGGGCCTCAATCTGCTGGCCAATTTTCCCGAGCTGATTTTGCGGCAGCAAGTGACTCATTACTGCACGTACAACATGAAACGGAATACGAACACCATGTGTTTCAGGTCAAGGACGAGCACGGCGAGCAGCAGGTCCACTCCTGCAACGACTATTCGACTCGACACGTCACTGCGCACGGTAGGCACCACAGTCGCGGGCTTCCTCGAGGTGGACGGCAGGACGGTGGAGGCAGCACCGCATCCATGGCTCACGAGGATGTGCCCTCTGTGGACAGGCACACGAAGGTGGAAACAGACGCGGAAACGGTATCGAACAATGATTACACGTAAGGAGGCCCAGCTGGCTGCCCAAGCACAGGAGGCCACGAAGACCACGTGGACAAGCAATCACGCGGAGCTGGCAGCAGCGCTGGACGAGCTGAAGTGGGCACGAGTGAACGCGATGGAGGGGTCACGGCGTACCAGGCGCAGACAATATGCAGATTGAAGCACAATAGGTTGAGACTGTGGATCAACAAGGAGCTGGGATATGGATGTCAAGTACCGAGCTGCTCGGTGCAACAGCATTGTGGTGAAGCGGATTCCAGGAAAGGCCCAAGCGGCGATCCAGATGTCACTCAACTGCGGTAGTGACCAAGGGACCGGAGACATGTGAAGGAAGTGGGATCAAGTATCCAGTACCCACTGTACCCATATTTGGGTACACCTTTACCCAGTTGGTGGATCCAGTACTCACTGTACCCATAATTGGGTACACATTTACCCAGTTCGTGGATCCAGTACCCACTGTGTGGATCCAGAGCCTATTTTGGGAATGTGTACCCACGGCGACTGATGATGTCAAGAATGATGAATCCGGCTGGATAGTGCGAAGGATGTGCAGTAAAGGAGTGGCTGAGAGCCAGTAGAGAGTCCGGCACACGAGGAGGCCACATGAGAAGAGATAGCAATTTTGGGGTGGGATCTCAGGATAGGGAGGATAGCTAAAACCATAAACGGAGTTGATTTTGCCTTCTACTACGCAAGTGCCTTCAGGACCAAGAACCGGACACGGGGAAGTATGTTGGCCCCATCCGACGTCTACTGTTGCATCTACGCGTTGGCATTATATTGGATCCATCGGATTGTCTGGCCGTGGATCCATTCGACTCTTATTAAGATCCCGCTATAGGAAGCGGCAGATTCGAAAAGGAAAAGGCCCCGCCAAGAACACACCCCAAGGCACTGGAAGAGTCCAGGCCGCCAGATCCAGGTCAGACCAAGTCGACCTGAGGTTTGGATCTACCCCGGACGCAGCGTGAAGATTTCCGCGCTGCTCCACCCACGACTCCTAAGTCCCGCCAAGACATTCATCTTCGCCGCCACGCGTCTCTTCGTGTCCCAAGAAGAGCCGATCCAGCGCACCGACGGGTACACAAGGTGAGACCAGATTCAGCTGATCACGGATCCATCGGGGAACCCCTCCGTTAGTCGGTGTCCGGGCGCAGGTAGCAAGCTTCTGGTTGCTTAATTCAGTTTTGCGACTGCTATTAATGTAGGATAAGTATTGATTTGCCGGAAAGCCTAACCCGCTTATAGGCTGTCTGAGTTAAGCAACCAATCACGCTGAAATATGCCTATATTCGTAGTTTCAGCGAATCACATCGTTTTAGGGGTAGATTATCATAGCGCTAACTTATTTCAGGACTCGTCTGGACAACCTCATAGCTAAGCTTGCCGGAAAGAACATCCATCGCCATGCGGCGCGCAGCGCGAGAACTAGATACGCCTGCGGGGACCATAGGGCAGGAGTTAGCAGCTGAAAAGTACTTCGCGGAGTTTCTTGAGTCAGCAGGACTGTCAGTGACGGCGCTAGACACCATGCATAACTCCCAGTCTAAGGAAAATAGTTTGCCTACTCAGCATTTTTACTCTCTACTAACAGCGTATTCAATTTTCATGCAAACCAAAAAAGCACCAGAGCACGGTCAGATGCTGGCTTGCTAGCTAATCAAGCTAGCAAGCCAGCATCGAATCGTGCTCTGGTGTGTTTGGCTATTTATCTCAAGTCCTGAACATGCTACGAGAACGGTACCCAAGCTCGCTGTCGGACTGGCAGTGTGTTGCTAAAATCAGACACAACATGGGGAGCAATATTGAAGAGCGCAACCTTCAGACCAACGTTCACACAAATGCTGCCCCAGGCCGTACTGTAAATTATCTGTGTGTATTATTCGAGCATTTAGTGGTACATGCAGAGGTGGCTACGGTGCTCAAGTCGATCCATGAGGCTGTGCTACTCAATATGATGTGGCACACATTCGGCAGGGCGATTGACACCTGCTTCGCTCGCAAGCAGCAGCTCTCTTTAGCGGCATCAGGTGAACTATTCCTTCATCAAGACCTCCGTTGTTCAGAGCGTGTCCATATTCAAGTCCCTGGAACAATGGCAGCACTGCATGCTGCACGCGTTTGGCTTGCTATTTGTATGCTATGACGAACCTTCAGAGCATCTTTCCGTTGGTACCGCGGTACGCGTCCTCCGACTTTCCTGGAGGACAAACTTACACGCAAGAAGAAGCTGTCGTTTACTGGGAAAACTCTAGCATACAACAGATTCTATAATACTAGTCGAGCACCACTATCGCTGCGCTTTATGTTGCTTAAGGGGCCGACGCCTAAAACTATGTGCACCACATACTTTCGGCCGACGTCCCCGTTTGACTTTTTAACCCAACCGTCTCATCAAGCAAAAGTGCCTTGACAAGATGGCCATGATGAAGACCACGACTGCTGCATCCAGCAAGGAGAGAACTGCTAAAGGTAATGTTATAGCTAAAGCCGCTGTTCTGCGGTGCCTGTTGACCGCATCAAGTATGTGTGCTCACAGGACGCTCTGGCTCGTATCGGTTTGAAGGTTACAAGGATGGTACAACAATAAGGAACCATATTGAGTTTGGGCTGGCCGTGGAAGGTGATGTTAATTAATTCAACGTGCATCCAGGGTCAACGGAAGTAGTCACTGCCGAGTGCGTGAGCCAGAATGCCAGTGGAACTGTGGGAAAGACGCAACAGAGCAAGCCTGTCAGTCCAATGAAGCTGACTCAAGCTGCACATGCTCGCGCAGCCAAAGCCACCAAGGTTCGGCATCGTAAGCACGCATGCAACGAGATGTTTTAAATTTTATATGGAAGTTTAAATGATTTATTGACTGGCTACAAAATCTGTATGTCGCGAGGTGCACGAGTTACGTGTCCGTCAGGCTGCTCATGCTCGCTGGGTCAAGCATATCAATGGCACGCGAAAGGAGGAGACGAAAGGAGGAGAGTGAGTAGTTTCTGCCGTCCTCGTGATCGAACTATTTAAACCAGCCAGTCTGTGAACCCAGGCGTACACAGAAACAAAAGGAGAGTGGCAAATTTTAGGTTGTTTAGCAATGACAAGAACATTTTTTTCATTTGCTTGTTACCAACGTAGCTAGCTCGCCACCTATACGTCTTGATGACAATGCTCACAACGACGAGCCTTTCGACGACATCTAACCTTGCTAACTTGAAAGAACCTCTGGGTACCTTCTGAGGGATCATTCTTGCAGCTATGTCGCGAGCTGCTATCTGTTCACCCATGAACTGAAAACTTACGTCGACTCGGAGGTGCATCAGCCGGTCCGATTCAAATCGGTTCGGTACTTCGTGAAAGTTGCGTCGCCTTGTTTTATCTGCTGCTAGAGCAAGCAGCATTCGTCGAGCTAGTTCTTGTCGTGCCTCCCGGGCCATTTCTTGGTATCGCCTTCTGCAGCCACCTTTCGGGCAGCTTTATCGTGGTTAGTTTTGGATATAGCGTTGCTGTTCTTGGCGTTGGCAGCAGCAACCGCACGCATGATCGGCGAGCGGCGCTGCCTGCCAGAACTTCCCGACGCTTTACAGGATCTCGAAATTAAGACCCCGGCCATTTCTTGCCTTTGCATCTACAGGAAGAGGGCTTGTTGTAGAAACTCAGTAGTGTTGTAGTGCGTGTGAAACACGGAAGCGTTTTGGGGAAGTAAATACAATATGGGCTCCTGCGGTTGCTTGAGACGAAGCACAGACAGAATTTCGAAGTCTTGGAATGAACCCGAGCCGGAAAAATAAACAATGACCAGTGCAATGCAACTGACATGTGCTTGTATATTCACTCGTTTATCAACCCCGGGAACGCTGCCGAGCGCTACTCTGCGGGTTGTGACTTCAAAACTACCACCCCAATGCCACCGTCGCCCAGTAAAACACCAGTCAGTCATAAAGTTTGATCGCCGATCTACTTCGCCTGTTCAATTTCGCTTGCTTCAACCTACAGTAGCCTCTCCACTGTGATGTTTCATAACACGGCAAACCGGCAACCGTGCCACTTACCCCTCATCCCAATTACACCGTACCACGAAACTGTTATCGTAGTAGCCGCTCAAGTCATCCCGACACTCGCAACTTTGTAGCTAGCCATTCGCCTGGCATGATCACCAGCCAGATTGACACATAGACACACCAAGCAGTCTCACTGGTCTTCCAGCATCTTGCCCAAATTTCTAGCTGCACGCCATCTGTGATGGACTCCATCCACCGCTTCCACACGCGCCATAACTGTCGTCCTTGTTGGGTAACACCACGTACCAGAGCTTCTCCGACGGCAGATCGTCCTTCCTCACTAGCATCGTGACCGCCACCATCCGGTCTCGTGCAGCAATTCGCCTTAAAGTCTAACCTCCCAACACTGTCGCTAACTTCATCACACACGACCACCAGCATGCTAGACGCACCAATCCATCTCGTCGTCCTTCCAGCGCCCCACCCGGCTTTTTAGCCGAACACCACTCCATTCACCACTTCTTCACGATCCGTAACTGTCGACCTTAACACGCAAACGCATCGTAAATCGACGGCATCTGCCGCAGCTTAAAGAGCGTGATGACCGCCACATTTCATTCTCTGCACTCATTTACACTGAAGCTAAACCTTTCCGTAGCTCAATGATGCGCTAGACATGAGCCCGGGCAGCCTAGCTTCGCTTACAACCAACCCAGCTCGGGCACCAACCAGCACGACGCGCGAAACCACCCCACCATTATCGACCGCATTTCAACCTGACGCGACCTGCACGCGAGTTCTTACGAGTCTCCTTCATTACGGATTTTTACGAATGCATAGGATCTAAAAGGTTGTACCTGCATATAAGCGTATATTTAGGAGTGTTGAGTGCACGCGACCGGCCGCATTTCTCACCAAAATTCGCCTTTTAGCTCTTTCCAAGGTTTCCATACAGCAAATGGCAGATTCCGGACGTATTCCGGACACGAACCATACGTTTTGTATTAGCGGTGTCAGGAAAAAGTGCAACTCATCATTGGTAATTATTCATTCCATACGTGAGTGAAAAGTACAAAAATCGTATTTTATTCAAGTTGTTTTTGACCACTCGTCCTTCAGCCCCCTTCAAGAAGGCAGCAGAGGACGGCGGCAGCGGTGGAAACGACGGCGGCGGTGGACAGACAGCGACAACAGCGAATGGTGGCGGCGGTGGACGGACAGCAGCGACAGACAGCGGCAACAGCGACTGGTGGCGGCGGTAGGCGGACGGCAGAGACGGACAGCAGCGACGGACGGCAGCGACGGACAGTGGTGACGGGTGGCGGCGGTGGACGGGTGACAGCGGACGGACGACAGCGACGGACAGGTGCGACTGAGGGCGGCGGTGGACGGACGGCAGACGGACAGCATCGACGGACAGCAGTGACGTACGGCAGGGACGGACTGCAGCGACGGCCGTACAATATAATTGGCCCCGTAATAAGTATATTTACTTTGTACCTTTCGTATAACTAGCATGAATGGTTCCGTAGTGCGTTGGCAGCTCAGCTCGGTACGGTGTGCTTCTCTCAATCATGCATTCATTTTGATTTTCGACTTCAACATCCAAGTACCATATCCAGCTCGCGTCAGATCTCGCAGTATTTCGTCATTTCCACACCACTGCACCGTTCCAAACCCTTACAATATTTGTAAATAATTGCAAATCCATCATAACTGGGTTCGAGCAACAATGGACAAGCAAGGCGTCGGTTCTCTTCTGCTCATAGTCATGCCTTTGATCGTGACCGCGGGACGAGGTTCTACCTCTGCTGCACTGTGATCTCACGCGGTCTACAGATACTTGCATCCATCGGGTGAGGTCTCGGGAAGTATTACCGCAGTCCGTGTCCAGCACTCAATATT
>JAAVTI010000368.1:0-17796 GCA_011947335.1 Phytophthora constricta
TTACCTCTTTGTTTTGACATCGTTTAAGGTAAGTCGACCGCCCTCTCTATCCGATTCGCTATCGCTATCGACGCCAACTCCAGTCATTGATTTAATAGCAGCTCGTGCAGGGATTGCAGCTTGAGGAGCACCAGCATAGGTAGCCAAAGCAGGAACAGCAGCATCTACGGCTCGCGACAACAAGCCAGAGTCTTTAAGAGCCTTAAAACCTGTTTTAATACCGTTCCACACTTTCCCCAAACCGAGGAACCTTGGAGCTTCTTATAACCTTTCTTAATTTCATGGCGCGTAACGTCCAATCTAACTCCACGACCCGCTTTTTGAGCCTTAAGCGCCTTCTCATAGCTCGATGGATGCAAATGAATAATAGCACCAGAACCCTGAAGCTCAGCCTTTGTTAAGCTTAGTTTTCCAGTCTTGAAAGCTTTGGTTAGCTTTGCCTTAGGTATTTCACTCGAGATCGTTAATTCACGATACATGATTGCTTCTTTTCGAACAAGCTTCGCTCTATTAGAACGAAGTTCAAAAGGTCGCAGATCTTTTCGAACAAGTACTCTAAGCTCCGCTCTATATAATTAAAAGCTAAAGCACGGTTATATTTAAATTAATAAACCTCTTCAGTAGATCCATTCTATTCTTCTGCTTAGCGTAAATAAACAATAAGCAAAATATGCCGCAATAATCATCTTTAGTACCTTGAAGTTGAATCTCGTTGTATTTTTTTATTCCGTAGCGTTTAGGAGGTCCCTCGCCCATACTGTCATAATAAACACCATCTACGATACATGTCCAGTGTCCTATCTCAAGATCGGGAGGTCTCAATAGAATTAGGAAGGTACCTACCTTGGGAAGAGGCTTGGTAATCTCGGACGATTCATAGATATTTTCGATATTAACATTTATTAGTTTAGCTAATTCGATTAGATCATGATCGCTTGTGACTGCTTTGATTAGATGCGCCATTATTTAATTTTGTTTTCATCTATAGATGATCGTATATAGAACGAATTATTTTAAGATGAGTGACACACAGCTAGCTGATCAGTTTCTCTACCAATCATCGCTAAAAAGCGATCCGGATGTAAAAGTATCCTCTAACAAGCGAATCTCGCATGTTATCGATATTAACCAAGGAAGTTATGCAAATGGTATTATTACGCTAGATGCAACTAGCCAACTCAATGGTGCGGAAGGCTTTGCATGTCTTCGCGATAGTTATATACTTCTTCCTTACCTCGTCAGTATGAAGAACACTCACGATACTCAGGCTCTCAGTAGTGCGGCTAATCGCCTCTCAGTAGGCATGAAATGCGGAGTATGGAATGTAATTGATGCTATGTCTCTAGAGCTCAATGGCAAGTCGATCTTATCAATGAACGAACATAAGATGTTTATCAATAATCTACGTGCTCAAGTTGAGACTAGCGCTGACTATATGGCTAAGCACGGCGCTGAAAGCTTTCTCTACCCTGATAGCGTAGGATCGCTTGTTCATCAAAGTGCTGCTTCCACTCGGAAATGGATATAGCAACGTTGCTGCAACTACGGGCAATGCTCTTAATATCGATGACGCTATCGGCGATGTGGCTACTGGTGGTGCTGTCCTTGGTGCGAATGAAGGATTCGTGAAGCGACTATTGGCTAATCCTCCAGTAGCGAACGCTGTAACTAACGGTTGGCCTACGGTTGCCAATGCGGCTGTTTCAAATGATATCGCTAATCAGTTTGGACGAGGAGCTTTCAAAGCAGGAGTCGCTACGGCTGGATCTATTGCTGGTTCTTGGTATTATATGCTCAAGATTAAGCTTGTTGATCTTCACCCGATTTTCAAAGATCTTGATCTCATGGGGTCGCCTCAGATCAAGATCCGTCTGCGTGTGAACCGTGGATCGGCTGTTATTAATTTAGGGACTGGTAGGACCATGACTCTAGCTTCTACAACTCGCCAAAGTGGCTCTACTTGCCCTATTATGGTTACATCGGCTAGCCCCGGAGCCCCGAATGTGACTGTTGTTCCTAATGCCGTTACGCAAATTACTGTTGCTTGGGGTGCTATCACTAATTCGCTTGAAGATGTTGTTAATAGTACTTATTTTCCATTTACCACGTGCCGTCTATACGTTCCATTCGTTGATCTAGAGAATCCTACCATGATCATCTCTAAACCTACAAAGAAGATTCGTTATCTCGATTATTATGCTCAACACTTTGGAGCGGCTCAAGGAGCTCAAGCTGGTAAATCGTTTGATCTACAGCTTTCGGCTAGTCTCCAAAACGGTAAATACGTTGCGGTGCTTCCTTTCGCTAAAGGAGCAGCACCTTTTGATACAGTCGAACAGTTTCAATCTCCTTTCGATAGTGCACCGTGGACCGTTCAACCTGGATCTGCTATTCGTAACTTTAATGTACGCATTGGCAACAGTCAAGTATTCGATCTAAATCATGAATATGATTTCCAGAATTTCTGTGACGAATTCTCGAAGCTGTCGGCTATTAACGGTGATATGACGCCTGAATTATCGAATGGTCTAATTGATTTCAAAACATGGGCCTCCACTAATCGTGTACTCGTCGCCGACGTGTCTCGCTTAACCGAGAAGGATGTTCCTCAGTCGCTTCAGATTAAGGGAACGAACGCATCGTCTCAGGATTGTAATCTGATCGTTATCGTTGCCCATGAAAATGAAATGACTTATAATCGTCTCACAGGCGAGGTAGATGACTATACTGCTAATTAGGCTCTCTCATAAAAATAAAACACTATTTTGACTCGATGAACAAAAAAATATTTTTTTAATTTGACTTTTGCAGGTTGTAGTTAATTGATGGTTTCTAACTCTTTGAGTAGTCGTGAGCATTTCTCTTTAACGAACTGATTGTTGCGTAACCAATCGAGATATTTGGGATCGACTTTCTTAATATAATCTAGAGTTTTAGTCTTATGGCGACCCCAGGTCATAACGTATTCATCGGTTTCTTCTTTACTATCCGCGAACGTAGTCGTAAGAAAGTCTTTAATCTCATCGCTCGCGTTTAAACTTGGTTGTTTGCTCATCCATCGGCAGTAACTTGGATCGATGGCATAAACCTCTTCAATCGTCTTGTCTTTAAATTTACCAAATGTTAGTGTCGTCATTGTTATCTATATACTATAGGAGGTAGAGTAATCTGATAAAAACAATTAATTTGAGTTCGCTTAAGATGGCAACTTTATTAATTATGATCTTGATATTTAAATATTTATATTAAGGTAGTACTTGGTCAAAAATGTGTTGTCAGATTTGTATGTGAGATTTTTCGGCGACATTGGTGTATATTAAGTATATTTTACCTCCTATGAATATTAGGTATTTGATTCTGTATTTGAATCCTTGTAGTTAAAAGGAGCCTTCTATTCTATATATGGTGTCTAGCAGTCTTGCCATTGTTTTCACCTCCTATGGATATTAGATATTTGATTCTGTATTAGAGTTCTTGTAGTTAAAAAGAGCATTCTCATCAATATAAGACATCTAATAACACTCTCGTCGTTATCTTCTGTTTTATACTTCTTTATACCTTTATATACTTTCACAATAAAAAAAAATGGTTTAAACGACTGTTTAATGCGGTATTTTCATCTTGAATGGGTAAAAATCCATTCGGCTCTAGATGTGGTGCCGCTCTATGCTGCTGTCCGGCTTCTTGCCACTCGCACCCGCCGACAGCTTCGGATCTCCAGGACCGTCGGTGTCTTCACCTGAGTCGCTGTCACTGAAGTCCAGACTGCGCTTGCCTGAAGGAACTTGGATCTGAGACTCTGCCCTGGAACTTGAGCTGTTGTCACTTTCGTCGCTACTGCTGATTTGGGTACCTTCAGCAATCTTGGACGGTGAGGCAGCTGGATCTTAATCTGGACCTTGACCTTCATAGTCTGGGTCCTGGTTCTTGTTGTCGCCCTCGCTATCCGAAGACGAAGGATACTCTTGGAAGTCTGGAGGAATCTTTTCCCACGAGTCAGGCTTGAACTTCTGGTTCACGCTGTCTTGAAGTTGGATCTTCGCCTCGGTGAGGTAACGACGTGGAACATACTTGGTCCAGGGCGTCTGGTCCAAAGCTTCGTAATATAGCATGGATTCCAACATGTCAACCAAGTCTTCACGAAGAAAGTGAGGGTGCAGGACTAAGTCTTCGCCAGCGCGCTTGAAGGCCTTCTTGTAGGACCAGCCGTGACGTATCAAGGCTTTCACGTCCAAACGTTGGTCATCCCAGACCAGACCTGCTGGAAGGGAGGCCGCGGCTTCCGTGATCGACCTTGGGTACGGGACGTCAGATTTATGAGCTCCAGCGCGATCAGGCGTGTAATGCGTAGGTGCCGTCGGCATCAGGGCGATGGAACGGAGCTTGGACAAAGATTTCTTCTTGGTCTTAGGCGACGTTTGCGAATCAGGAAAGTGACGGACTTGGGCACCTTGTACTTAGGATCGGCTTCCTGGTCGGGAGTTAAGTCCCCGACCACGGCGCTGGAGTCCTCGATCAGCTTTTCGAGTTCACTCGCTTGAAAACGCTGGGACGCTTGAGTCGTCTACGTTGGACGTAACTAGGAGCATTTGAGTGGACCAAGTTCCAGACACATCTGTGCCCTCGAGAAAGCGCTCGTAAAGGTCGTGCAAACGACGCCAATTTCCGGAGAATTTGATCTTGGACATCATGAACTTGGAGAAGGACCAGGGGTTAAGTTGCCTCGTAACCTTGGACTGGAACTGGTCTTTCAGAACCAGAATATCCGCCTCTGACTTGGCAAGCTTGCCTTGAAGGTCTTGAACCATTTGAGTCAGGACATCCACTTCATTGCGAGAGTTGATGACCAGATCCGAGAATTCTTGCTCGTGATTATACACGAGGTCTTGGCGTCGACGCCTCTCTGCTCCGACCTCTGTGCCCCAGTATCGACAGACCAGATCCCACTCACAAGATAAGCGAGCAGCCTCGTTCTTGGTTGAAATCAATTCTTGGACCGGGTTCAGATCTTGGTTCTCGACTTGGGCGCGCAGGACTTGATATGCCTTGAGCAGACGGCGCAGAGTATGCATGGTGCTGAACACCCGTAAAACCATCCGGTTAGGATCGAGAACAGAAGAAAGCGAGGCGAATTCGCGCTGTATCAGTGCTGGTGAAAGTTCTGGACTAGGAAAAACTATTGAGCTAGAACGTCGTAGTCTGAAACAAGTGAGCTCGGGATCACAACCTGTGATCTGAGCCAAATCAGCTTTCTCTTGGGCGTTCAAGGTCTGGAATCCAACCAGACAATCCACTCCGCTCTCGCCATCACACACGAATACTCCGTCCTGTATGTCAGAGCTGAAAGCTGGAATCCTTGCGACCGTGAATAAACCATCGGTCTGCGCGGCTGGAGGTATGTGTAGCGAGACCTGGCCAGGTGGCTGCGTAGCTGCATTTGCCTCCCAATCGGCGATTGCCGTACGAAATTCGCGTGACAGCGCAGGTAAACTTCCGCGCGTCAGCAGGTGTGGTATAGGTCCTGAACAGAGGTCGGCTAAGTTGGCGCCGCCTTCGCCTGGACCCGCAACCGCTGCTGAGTCCGGATTATCGTCTGGGGAACATGGTATAGAAGTTAGGAATGAAAGTTATGTGGACATGACGGAGTGATGAGTACAAAAGTACCGAAGCTGATCATCGGGACGTCTTGTGCCGCTGTGTCGACGCCTGGCACTTGCTCGGCATCTTCCAGAGTGTCTGGTTGAGTCGCGGGCCGCGTAGGAACGTCTTCAGTGGGCACAGGGTCATGTGGAACAGCAGCAGCTTGGTGCCCGCCAGGGGCGCCTCTTCTTGAGCGGCCGAAAGATCGGGTGGTGGCGTGGGCATGGTGTCCACGAGCTGGCGAGTTGTGATATTGGCACGCCTTTCCAGTTCGGAAAGGTGGTGCGGTTGTGATGGTTCTGAATGACTGAGAGGCTTGGATTTCTTGGCTCGGTGTGATTTTCTTTGAATCTGGCGTGTGCCAGTTGGAGCGACAGGGCGGAGAAAAGAATGGTGACTTCTGAGTGAAGCGAGCTGACTCGCGTCCCGTTTGATCTCTGGATCAGGACCGTTGGATCCTGGTTCGAAGTTCAACGGTCTGGTCATGACCGGACACTTCAGTTGAATGAAAAAATTATGACAGATCGTGACCATAGGGGCGGTTGACGCGATGCGCTCTGTGATTTTTGGGTAACGGTAGTTGATTGGCTTAGGGCCAAGTCGCCTTGTGATTGGCTCAGTTTTAATGCCTGGGTGACCAGGCGAACGTGTGACATGAAAGATATGGAAGGATGGAAGTGACGGTTGAGAAGTTGTGACTGTGGATTATGGAGTCGAGTATGGTCTTAGACCTGGAAGCGTAATATCCTGGAAGTGTACACCCAGAGGTATTAAATACGCTCGTCCAGGTCACCCTCGTCCTGAAGCGGGTTGCCCTATGCATGACACTCAAACGCCTGTCTTGAATGTATCAGGCAGTGCGTCCCGCCTGACAAGACTCCCCAAACCGACTAAATCAACCTAAGAATTCCTGATCCAGACATATTTCTTGGATTACTCCTGGATATCCGGGGTCTGACATCAGAAACCCTGGACCAGGACATATATCCCTGGATCAACACATATAAACCTTGAACTAGCCATCAAGAACCCTAGTCTAAGACTAAAACCCAGATGAGACACTCATGTGTCCTCAGCCAAGAATATTTATCCTGAACGTGACATATCCTATCAAAAATTCCTGGATCTGGATGTGGAAACCTCTGGTTCTGGAATATTTCTGGATCAGACATCAAAACTCCCTGGTCCTGGAGTGTAAGCTCGGACTTCAGGTCGAGAGGTGTGTGCCAGCAGTGCCACACAGTTTCCTTTCCTGGATTATGGATAGTAACTATGGGAAAAGTCATCAAGATGATTAAGAGCCTTGGTCCAGGATTCCTGGATTCAATCGTGAAGGGTCGCCCGAGATCTTTCCATATTTCAGTGAGGGGTCGCCGTTGCCCAATGAGGGGTGTACCCAGATTCGGCCCTATACTGAAAGTAAGTGTAAGTCAACGAAGTCAATTGAAGTGGTCCACACCAAAGAACACCAGAGAACATGCAAGAAAGAGATAGTGTAAAACTAAACAGAGTTCAATTTTCCCTGTAACACACAAGTCGCTTTGTCAAGCCTGCCACCAATTGAGTAGGTGGACCAAGGTTCTTCTTCGCTGTGAAGCTCGTATCGTCTGTTGGACTCCAACCGTTTCAAGTCGTAGTTGGGTTGGGGTCTAGGACGTAAAGTCTTGGGTCAAGCCCCTCTCATTCCATATACTAGTTGGATTGGGGCTTGCTCCGATTCATTTCATATTCCTGTGCCTCGGACTGTCTGGATCAGCAGTCGGCAGCCAAGGCCGTGACCGAAGACTGTACAAGTGACGCGAAGAACTAAGTGGTGATCTCGTTTGTGTATTGTCTCCCCAAGGGAGTGGTGCGCGTTTTGCATTGTGGGCGTCTTGGATCAAGCCAGTTATCCAGGACAGAGCCCCGATTGACACTGATAGCCCGATCCTCGGCTAATAAGAACAAGGAACTACATATTTGTGACGTGGAACTCTGATATCTGTTTACTACTATGTTACTATTGTGTGGAGCGTGCGTGAGCTTCCTGATCCTGGAATTACGCGTCTCATCCTGGAATATCCTGAATATATCCTGGACCTGGACGCTGATCCTGAACGAAGGAGTCTCGACCAAGTCGCTCAAGCTTCTCAAGTCTGTGGACGGTGCCCTGAGGTTAATCGGACGTTCAGGGATTGCACTAGGTACATGCCAGCCTGGACCAGAGGTTTCTGGTCTGGGTATATCTGGTCCAGGAGTATCTGAATAAGGGCCGCTATCACCTTGGACAAAAAGGTTCACCACCTCGTCTCACATAACTTTATTCGCCAGGCTGCGGAGTGGGGAATGGGGTCGGTGGAAAAGGTCTATAAGCGCTTGCTGTTGCCTTTACCTCCTGATAAGGAAAAACGCTCGCTGCGGCTGGACAACCTCTTCCGACTGTCTAACTACCGCGTGCGATCTCTCGAGATTAGTCAAATCCGAACCACATTTTTTACGGTGTAGAAGATAACTTGTAGCTACCTATGAGAGAAATAGCAAATGCAAGTGTTGTCGTGGCGCTCGTGTTTACTTCTTTTGCATCGAGGAGAACAAGAGCATCATCTGCTCGTGTCGGTTTTTCGCCTCCTCGCGATCGAGCTCGAGCCGCTGTTCAAATCGACGTCGGTTCTCCTCGCGTTCGCGTTCCAACTGCTCCGTGCGGAGAGCTTGTGCAGCGCTCTCCGTTCTGTACCGGTCATCTCTTTCCTGCCTCGCGGCGTCTAGCTCTCGTTGTCGACGGGCCTCGGCTCCCTCAATTCCTCGCGTCTTACACGGTCTCTGTCTTCTCGCTCTCGTCGCTTTGTTGCCTCTCGTTCCTGGCGCTCGTCGCTTCTCTTCGGTGGCCTCCTTTCTCTCCGAATCTTCCCTGACCAATAGCATCATCTCCATGATTTCGCTGCGGCCCGACGACTGGTGCAGCTCGGCGACGGTCAAACTATTTTCCAGGTCCGAGAGTTTTTGTGAGGTTCGCACCCGCTTGGACTTGGAGTACGTGGTTTCTGCAGATTGTGCTAATGCTTCACTGATTGATCTTTTGGTCACCACAGCAATATTGTCTCGGAAGACTCGAAGATCCTGGCCTCCTAACCGAGCCGAGGACGACAGTAACTTCAAGTTGGCCTTCTTCTCTCGGGCGTCGGCTGCTGCTTTGGTCGGATCACGGAGCAGCGGCTCCCCGACGGACTGGTGACCATCGGTCGCGCAGAGGTTTTGACACGCTTCTGCCTGCCAGTCTGCTTACGTGCCGGAGTGTTGTACTCCGTACCCGGATCTGCGGCAGGCGTCGGCAATCATGTGGACTCTGTATAATATTTACTTCGCCCTGTGCTGGATCGTCGACTGCCACCGTGTCGGTCTTCTCTTCTTCATCTGGATTGTCGTCGGGAGGCGACTCCTCGGATAGCTCCAGCTCGGCAGCCAAGGTCATGTCCAGGGAGGTGCCGTCTCGACGCATGATGGTCCCTGCCACCGGCGGAGAAGCTCTATCCATCCCGAGATCGATGACGCTGTGTAAAAAGTAGAATATCTAGTAGGCTTAGAGGTAGCAAGCACTTTGCGAACTAAGGACCGAATCAATCACTTTCCAATTCTCCATCAAACCCCAAGTGGTCAAGTGTCTTCGCTCCGGTCGACTCCAGAGCCTCAAGCCTCTCTCCGCTTCGTCCTCCAAGATCTGTGACCTTTAACAGGTTATGAGCCCAAGCACCATGTCCTCTACTCAAGACGCCTCGACCAAGGTCTCCATCGACAAGTTCAACGGCGACAACTACGCGACGTGGAACCGCTACATGCGTGGCGTGTTTCTGACCAAGTCGGTGTGGCATGTCGTGAACCGGGAGACAACGCCAACGTTCGCGGACTCGCGGATCAAGGATGAGTACGTCAAGGCGAGCAACATCGCGTTTGGACTGATGTTACTCCACATGAATGCGGACTACCATCACGTGGTTGACGACTGTGAAGAAGCGTGGGTCGCGTGGGCGCGATTGAAGACGCTCTACGGCGGGTCGCAGAAGGCTGGACGCATCTACCTGAAGCGCCAGCTCTTCAGCATGGAGATGGAGGAAGGCGGCAATGTCTTGCATCACTGCAACGAGGTCCTCAACATCAGCGCCAAGCTCAGCAGCATCGGCGCCAAGATGGAGGATGAAGACGTGGCGATCTGCTTGCTACGCAGTCTCCCAAGAGCTACGAGAATGTCGTGCTAAACCTGGAGATGAGCAACGCGGAGCTGCGGTCGCAAGACGTTGTGAAGGTGCTGACGAATGAGCACATCAAGCGACAGGGCGAGAAGACGGCTACGGTGAAGACTGAAGACGCTGCGAAGGCGTTCAGTGCCGAGCGAGAGTCTCGCCAGTGTGTGTACTGCGGGAAATTGGGGCACACGATTGAACGGTGCTGGACCAAGCAGAAGGATGAGAATCGAGGAGCTCGACGCGGCGGTGGCTACAACCGTGGACGCGGGGCCAACAACATCAACTGGAGGAACGACGTGGACGACTACGACCGAGTGGCGTTTGCGGTTTCGTTAGAGTGTGGAATATCGACGGGCAAGGGTATGTCCGGCATGTGGGCGATCGACAGTGGAGCGACGCACCACATCTGCAACAACAAGGCCAAGTTCGCTGAAATCGATGAACGGGACGAGGGCGAACTGTCGGTGGCTGACGGCAACAAGGCTGCAATCAAGGGTGTGGGGACTATCATGGAACGGGTGGTCCTGCCCAACGGCGACGAGCGCGAGATCGAGATCCAGAACGCGCTGTACGTGCCGAGTATGAACAAGAATCTGCTGTCGGTGCCGCAGATTAACAAGAGTGGAGCGTTTCAAGTGGTGTTCGACGGCGCCAGCATGCTCATTGCGCGCAAAGGATCGAACAAGGTCGTGGCAACGGCGGATCTTGTCGACGGTCTGTACTGGCTTCGGACGCCACTGCGGATGGCAAACGCGGCGACAACTTCGGGACAAGTTGACCTTCATGCGCGTTTGGGTCATGCTCCCATCGACGTGCTGCGCAAGATGGTGAACAACGGCATGATCAAGGACGCCAAGATGCCGACGAAGTCGACGGGACCGAGCATGTGTCGCGGGTGTCAGCAAGGCAAAATGGTCCAGAAGCCGTTCCCAAGCAACCGCGACAAGCGCCACTACGACGTGTTCGAGCTGATTCACTTTGACATCTGTGGCCCGATGGAAGAAGACTCGCTGGGTGGCAGCAAGTATCTGCTCCTGATCGTGGACGAGGTCAGCGGATGCATGAAGGGTTTCTGCCTGAGTGCCAAGTCGGAGAGCGAGGACTGCATCAAGAGCTTCATCAGCAAGGTGCAGACGCAGTTCGGCAAACAAATCAAGTTCGTGCGTCACGACGGAGCCCGTGAGTTTGCGACCAACTCGCTCAAGTCGTTCTTCGAAGACCAAGGTATTGAGCAGCAAACCACTGTTCCGTACGCTCACCAGACAAACGGCACGGCAGAGCGCGCGATCCGTACCATCGTCACGATCGGTCGCAGCATGCTGCACCACGCGAAGCTGGACAAGCGTTTCTGGGCTGAGGCGGCGATGACTGCCATTTACGTCAAGAATCGCCTGCCGTCACCCAAGATCGAGGCCAAGACTCCGTTCGAGATCGTGTACAAGTCCAAGCCGAGTGTGAAGCACATGCGTATCTTCGGGTGTCGCGCATATGTGCTGACGCCGAAGGAGAAGCGACTCAAGTGGGACGCGAAGGCTCGCGCCGGTGTGTTCATGGGCTACGAGGAAGTGTCGAAGGCCTACCGAGTTTATGACATCGAGGCGGGGAAGGTGGTGATCAGTCGCGATGTCACCTTCGACGAGTCGACTTTTGGCGTTTCGGCGATGGATCAGGATGACGATGTGGACGAAGCCGTTCTCAATTTCGACAACCTGGATATCAGCGATGCTGTCCCTGCCCAGACGGATTTCAAGCAGGCGGGGAAACGCAAGAACCGCTCCGACAGTAACCGCAACATGGGTCAAGCGAGTCGTGGAGCTGGTCTGAAGCAAGTGCGCCGAACGAGTCGTTCGAGCGCGGACCAAAACGCCGTTCAAGTGTGCGAGTGGAATCAGGGCCAAGTGACGAAGAAGAAAAAGATGATGAAGACAGTTCAAGTCCTCCTGTATTCTGGCGTGCGAGTGCCAACGCCGTGGAAGCAAGCGATTTGTCGGAGCCATCGACGTTCCAAGAGGCGATCAACGGACCCGACCAAGCGCACTGGCGCAAAGCCATTCGTGCGGAACTCAAGTCGATGCGTCTACGTGGTGTGTTCCGCGGTGCGAAGCTACCATCAGGTCAGCGTGCCATCGGTACGAAGTGGGTGTTCAAGATCAAGCGAAAAGCCGATGGATCAATCGAGAAGTACAAGGCGCGCCTGGTGGCCAAGGGCTTCAAGCAGAAGTACGGCATCGACTACACCGAGACGTTCTCGCCTGTGATCAAGTACGTGACGCTGCGCATGGTGATCGCCCTAGCCAAATATTTTGGTTGGCCCGTCGACCAACTGGACGTGGTGACTGCGTTCCTGTACGGCATCATGAAGGAACTCGTGTTTTGCGTCGTTCCGGAAGGCGTGGAGCTGGATGGCGATTTCGACTGCGTGGAGTTACTGAAAGCCATCTACGGTCTCAAACAGGCATCGCGCGTGTGGAACGAGACGTTCGACGAGTTCGTGTGTTCCATCGGATTTCACGTGTCGGCTTATGACCCGTGCCTCTACATCAAGGAAGTCGACGGTCATTGCGTGCTGCTGCTCGTGTACGTGGACGACGTACTGATTACCGGGAGTTCGGCTGAGCTCATCGAGCAGACCAAGCGCGAGCTGAAGACTCGCTTCGAGATGACCGACAGCGGCAAGTGTGCCTTCATTCTAGGCATCGAGTTGGTAGACGGCCCGAACGGCAGCGTGACGATGTGCCAGCGGCGGTATGTGGATGACATCCTGAAGCGTTTCGGTATGGACGAGTGCAAGGCTGTGGTGTCTCCGTGGATTTGAGCTCACGACTGGTTGCGAGCGACTTGGCGATCAAGCTGAACGCGCCATTTCGTGAAGCTGTGGGTGCGCTCATGCATCTCATGACTGCGACTCGCCCGGACATTGCATATGCTGTGGGCTACGTGTCACGCTTTATGGAGAATCCGCAGGAGGAGCACTGGATGGCCGTGAAGCGCATATTTCGCTATCTGCAGGGAACCAAGTCACGGCATCTGCTTCAAGCCTGGTGACAGCGTGGACTTTCGTGGATACTCTGACGCAGACTGGGCCGGCGATCTCGCGGATCGCAAGTCGACTTCGGGCTACGTGTTCCTGCTAACAGGTGCTCCCATCAGTTGGGGAAGCAAGAAGCAGTCGAGCGTGTCGCTATCAACGAGTGAAGCGGAGTACATCGCGCTGAGCCTGGCCATCCAAGAAGGCAAGTGGGTGCACCGATTGGTGTGTGAAATGCTCACGGTTGTTATCAAGGAGACGCCTCGAGCAGCTGCGGTATACCGGTAGGGTACCGGTATGACCTTCACTCAGTGGCACTGCAATCACTCTGGCGATTACGGGACGAAGATTACTTCCCACTGATTACGCAATAAATGATTACGCTGCACGTGGGTACAAGATTGTGGGTACAAGATGGGCATCGACGTGGCGCTCTGCGATTGGCTGAAATAACTCAGTGTACCCAGCAGGAAATCCAGTAGGCTTAGAGGTAGCAAGGAGTTTGTGAACTAAGGACCTAAATCAATCACTTTGCATTTTGCCAACAACGACCCAAGCCTTTAGGTTATGAGCCCAAGCTCTACCTTCCCTGCCCAAGACCCCGACTACGCCTTCGCCATGGACGCCACGCCGCCTTCCGCCTTCCGCATCAACAAGTTCGACGGAGCTAACTTCCACACGTGGAAGTTCAAGATGCAGATGGTGCTGGAAGAGCGCGAGCTGTGGGAAGTCACGTGCGGGGAGATCAAGCTGGAGAACTGCCAGACGGCGACCGATCAAGCGCTCTTCCGGAAGAAGTCGCGCAAGGCGCTGGCGATCATCTGTCTTGCGATGGAGGACTCGCAGCTGCCGCTGGTGCGGTCGGCCAAGGACGCGCATGATGCATGGTCAAGACTGGAAGGACACTTCGAGAAGAAGAGCCTGGCGAACAAGCTCTTCCTTCGTCGTCGATTCTTCACGCTCATGATGGAGGAAGGTGATGATGTGCTGCAACACATCAACAAGCTCAAGACTCTGGCGGAACAGCTCGACGCGGTCGGCGCTCCAGTCAGCGAGGACGACTTGGTGATCACGCTTCTCGGGAGCCTGAGCGAGTCGTACCAGTTCCTGATCACGGCGTTGGAATCAAGATCCGACACGCTGACGTGGGAGCTGGTGACGTCTCGGCTGCTACATGAAGACATGAAGCGCAAGGAGCAGGGTGGCGATGGAGATGGCGCCGCGCCTGGTCAGGCGTTCATGATGAGGACAACAAGCGCAAGGGCCGACCGTCGAAGAAGAGCGGTGCGTGCCACAACTGCGGCAAGTATGGACACTGGATCGCGGAGTGCCCCTCGCGGATCAGGACAACATGGAGCGGCAGCGCTCGCAGCGTGCCAACGTCGCGCATGAGGACGACTCTGGCGACTATCTCTTCTTCGTAGACGGCGATGGCGATATGGCCATGGCGGCGTTGGCGAATGGTGCATGGCTGGTCGACTCGGGTGCGACGCAACACATGGCGCACTCGAAGAAGTTCATGAGAAACTACAAGGCTTTCACTCCGGTCGACGTGCGTCTCGCAGACGACGGTGTGGTTCAGGCGATCGGCAGCGGCGACATCGTCATGGAAATGAAGACGCCTCGCGGCACCAAGAAGGGTGTGCTCACGAATGTGTGGCACATTCCCAAGCTAACGCGCTTCTCGATCGGGCGTTTTACCAAGGACGTCGGATCGGTGACCTTCGACAGCGACGGATGCTTCATCGAGCTGAAGGGGATGAAGTGCACGATCGGCGCACGTGAGGGCAAGCTGTTCAAGCTGTGCATGACGCCCGTGCGCCTGAACGAAGCGAATTCGGCGATCCCGAACGGGAGCCAAGGGGACATCAAGTCGTACCTCTGGCACCTTCGACTCGGCCACATTGGTCACGCTGGACTCGACGCCATCGTCAAGAAGAAAATCGGCGTCGGCATTGACCTCGGGTCGGCGAGCAAGTGGGAGATGTGCGACGGATGTGCGCTCGGCAAGCAGACGCGAGTGCCGTTCCAGTCGACATCACCCAAGCGTGCCAAAGAACTGCTGGAGGTTGTGCACAGTGACGTGTGCGGGCCCATGAGCACCCCGACGTTCGGGGGTATGCGCTACTTCGTCACCTTTATTGACGACAAGTCGCGCTACTGCGTGGTGTACCTGGTGAGGAACAAATGGGAGGTGGTCGACAAGTTCGCGCACTTCGTGGCGTTTGCGGAGACGCAAACCGGCAAGCGCGTCAAGGAGCTTCGCACAACGGCGGTGAGTACAAGTCCGACAAGATGGCCAAGCTCTGCAGCAAGCGTGGCATCGTGCAGAAGTTCACGCCGCCACACACACAGCTCAACGGAATCGCGGAGCGCATGAACCGGACGCTAGTGGAATGCGCTCGGTGCATGCTGGAGCACGCGAAGCTACATGGGGAAGCAGTCGTGACGGCCATGTTCCTGCGCAACCGCTGTCCGACACGCGTCCTGGACAACGATAAGTCTCCCTACGAGCTGTGGGCCGCCAAGAAGCCATTGCTGGCCAACCTCAAGGTGTTCGGTTGCCACGCATACGTGCATGTGGCGAAGGAGAAGCGGACCAAGCTGGATGCGCGGTCAGTGCGGTGCAGGTTCCTGGGGTACTCGGACCACGAGAAAGCGTATCGGTTCGAGGAGATCGAGTGGTCGCGTGCTGGTGAGCCGCGATGCACAGTTCATGGAAGATGTTTTCGACGGTGGAAGACGTGACTACAATCCAAAGGAGGCGCTGGTGAGCCTTCAAGATGCGGAAGAATACACCACGGATGAAGATGAACAGTCAATATCGAACGACGAAAATGAAGAGGCTGCGCGGGATGATGATTTTGAGCCCGGCAGCAAGAGACACCCGCGGACGCAGTCGCTGGAGGAAGCGGTAGAGACAGTGCCAAGCGATACGCGTCAGAGAATCGACGCCAAGGACTGGATGAGATGTCTGCCATGGCTCGGGACAACGACAATAGCTTTGAGGCGGTGTACGTCGTGGATTCAGTGGGAGAAATGCCGACCACGTTCAAGTCGGCGATGGAATCCAGCGACGCACGCAAGTGGAAGGAGGCCTGCGACTCGGAGTACGACTCGCTGTGCAAGAACGACACATGGGACGTGGTGCCGCTGCCCAAGGGACGCAAGGCAATCGGCTGTCGATGGGTCTTCCGCGTAAAGGAGAACCAAGCCGGCGAGATCGAGCGATACAAGGCGCGCCTGGTGGCCAAGGGCTTCTCGCAGAAGCACGGCATCGACTACGATGAGACCTTCGCGCCCGTGGCCAAGTTCACGTCCATCCGGATCGTGCTAGCGATAGCTGCCAAGTACGGGCTCAAGCTGCACCAGATGGACGTCAAGACGGCCTTTCTCAATGGCGTCCTGGATGAAGACATCTACATGCAGCAGCCGGACGGATACGCAGACGAGGGGACACCCGGATCATGTGCAAGCTCAAGCGCGCGCTGTACGGTCTCAAGCAGTCGCCGCGCATGTGGAACCACACCATCGACGACTTCATGCTCAAGCTGACTTCGACAAGTGCGAGACCGACCACTGCGTCTACGTCAAGCGCAACGGTGACAGCATGGTGCTCGTGGTGCTATACGTAGACGACCTGGTGATTGCGAGCAGCGATGACGACATGCTCAAGGCGACCAAGAGCGCACTGAGCAAGCGGTTCGAGATGACGGATCTAGGCGAACTGAGCTACTTTCTCGGAATGGAGATCAAGCAAGACGTCAAGGCTGGCGAGGTGACCATGCGGCAGACCAAGTTTGCGCGGAGCATCCTGAGCAAATTCAGCATGGAGAACAGCAAGCCCGTGAAGACGCCGCAGGACCCTGGACTCAAGTTGACCAAAGCTATGTGCGACGGCGGGTGCAAGCATGACGACACCATGGCAGGCGTGCCTTACCGGAACGCTGTGGGCTGCCTCATGTATTTGATGGTGGGCACCCGATCCGGATCTGGCTGCGGCAGTGGGCACTGAGTCAGTTCGCCAGCAGCTGTGCAACGCACTGGCAAGTCGCGCCTCCGCCTATCCGACGGCGACGCACGGCATCGAGTTTCGCACCAAGGACCAAGACGGCGTCTGCGGCTACTCGGATGCGGACTGGGCGGGCGATGTGGAGTCGCGCCGCAGCACGAGCGGATACGCGTTCATGATGAGCGGTGGATGCTGAGCAGCAAGAAGCAGAGGACAGTGGCGCTATCATCGACTGAAGCCGAGCACATGGCACTATCGGAGGCAACACAGGAGGCGGTGTGGCTCAAGGCGTTTCTGTGCGAGATAGGCGAAGCCACAGAGGGCAAGGCGATCAAGATCTACGAAGACAACCAAGGATCCATCGCGCTGGCCAAGAACCCCGAGTTTCACAAGCGCACCAAGCATCGACATTCGCTACCACTTCGTGCGCGAGAAGGTCGAGGACGAAGAAGTGGTGCTCGAGTATTGCCCGACGCAAGACATGCTGGCGGACCTGATGACCAAGCCCATTCCAGCGGCGCAGTTCGATTTTCTCCGGAGCAAGCTCGGCATCGAAGCGCCAAAGGCTGTCGAGTCGAGTGGGAGTGTTGTCAAGGAGACGCCTCGAGCAGCTGCGGTATACCGGTAGGGTACCGGTATGACCTTCACTCAGTGGCACTGCAATCACTCTGGCGATTACGGGACGAAGATTACTTCCCACTGATTACGCCATAAATGATTACGCTGCACGTGGGTACAAGATTGTGGGTACAAGATGGGCATCGACGTGGCGCTCTGCGATTGGCTGAAATAACTCAGTGTACCCAGCAGGAAATCCAGTAGGCTTAGAGGTAGCAAGGAGTTTGTGAACTAAGGACCTAAATCAATCACTTTGCATTTTGCCAACAACGACCCAAGCC
>JAAVTI010000369.1:0-20969 GCA_011947335.1 Phytophthora constricta
AGATGGCGAAGGACTGTCCAAAAGATAACCGGGGCAGCAGAATCGATGAAAGACTCACGAGTATTGAAATATCGAGGATTCAAGGGGTTCAATTCCTGAGATCCGGACCGCAGTCGACCAATGCCGATTAGATCTGCGCAGACGCATCGAACTTGGATTGAAGGCGAGCGATCTGGCGAGCCGGGTAAAGCTGGGGCGTGTCGTGATAATGGTTGCGCCACCGGTCGGCATCGTTACATTCGTCCAACGCCTCAAGATAATCCGTCGGTACGGCGACGTTCTGCCTAGGCGCGACCTGGTTAAGTCTCCACATAGCGTGACGGGAAACCAATGGGTGACCTCTTCACTGGTCTTCGGGAAATGAAAGAAGAACGGATCCAGCAAATTATCGAGGTCACACCATCCGGCACGCATGATAGGACACAACTCGCTCAGGAAGCCGTTTCCAACGCTCGCCAGCGTGAGAACGACGTTGCTTACGCTCGCGGTGATACTGAGCCAAGATCGGATCGGCCGCCATCATGGCCCCCGTGATCGGCAAGAAATGAGTGGCTTCCCAGAAAGCCTGCAGATCCCTATCCTCATGGCTGAGATACAACGAGATCAACGTCCAGAACGGGGTACGGGCCGCCTCGTGAGCTGCTAAGTTGAACGTGAGGGGTCCCGAGGATTCTCCAGCACGTCCCAAGGGCTCGTGTCCATCAGAGCGGTGACGTTGGCCCCGGTGATCAGGTCCGGCCGATACTCAGTAGCGAGGTTGGGACGGAGCGTTTGACGCCGGATCGGGAAGATCCAGCCAGAGGGAAGAGGTAGCCGTTTGAAGAGTGTGTTGGTGATGATTGCATCGATGTAGTACTGGTTCAACACAGCGACATCCCAGGGATCAGCGTCTGCTTGAGCCAGCGGACGCGGTTGATGGTACCCAGGGATGAATAACCGATCAGGTCCGAAAGGGGCAGTAGGAGCCGAAGGACTCGAAGGATATCCTCCCCACCGGAACCAGGCGGAGATCCTGGAGGAGACCCAGGTGGAGATCTTGGTGGGGATCCTGACGGAGATTCCGGAGGCGATCCCGACGGACGACCAGCAGGCCGACGACTTGGCAAATATCTCGATGGGGAATGTTTTGGACTCGTGGACCCGCCCACCGTTATGGGAGCTGCGGCGGTCCCATCGGGTCCTGCAGGGTGTTTGCGACGAGCCTCAGCTCGAGTGGGAGCTAAAGCGACGCGAGTCGGTTCGGAATCTTCGGATTCCAACCCCTCGAAACATCGCCACCGTTACTTGGAGTCCTGCTAGCAGACGGGGCCGGTTCGGGTTGCCCCTGGCTGATCACGTCGGGATCCGGCCGATTTTCGCCAAGATCAGGCCCGTCATCGTCGATCTCGGTTGGGACGTCGGTACCGCCCTCGTCATCGTCGATCTCGATCACCTGCCCCACGGGGCTCGGAACCGAGGTCTCTCCGACAACTGAAGAAGCGGCTGGATGAGGGCCAAGCCCGCCCGATCCGAGGTGGGCACCAGATACGGGCCCCACAGAACTTGGAATCGGGGCCTCGACAGCGGCCCGAGAAAGGCTCAACCCACCTGATCCAAGCTGAGCACCAGAAGACTCCGCTGGGTCGGTGCGAGATGTCGTCCGAGGAGGAGATTGACTGGTGTTCGACCCAAAAGAGGTCGAGAGGCTACGGGTCCGTTTCGGTAAGGCCGGAGGAGTGGTTGATGGACGAAGCGGAAAAGTTGGAGCAGGCATGCCCATAGCGGACGCTATCGAGGCCAGCTGTCGGAAGGCCTGATCGCGATCCGAACGGATAGAGCGCAGATCCAGAACAGCTGTGTCGCGCTGCTGTTGGATCTCGGAAGCTTGCGTTTGAGACTAGGCAAAATCCCTACGCGCTTGATCCAGTTGGACACCTACAGGTGGAGAATGTTAGACGACGGTGATTGACAAAGAGACCAACGGGAAAATACGTACGAATGTCGGCTTCGCTCGATCTGGCAATATCTCGACCCCGGGATACACGATCCAACTGCGATCGGAGGATGTCTCGTTCAGCGACGGTTTTGGCTCGGGCTTCCTCAGCAACTCGGGTCTCGGCCCGAGCAGCATTAAGGTCGGTAGTCAGCCGCGACAAAGCTACGGGATCGGCCGGATCGACAGGAGGAGTAACCCTCAAGCGAGCCAGCACGTGCTAGAGGCGATCGATACTGGTCCCAGCTAAGGACAATTCGTCCTGGGCATCATCACGATCCCGGGTCACTGCATTCAGCTCATCCTGGGCCTGCCGGAGGTCGTCGCCCGCGAGGCGTAATTCAGTCATCAAATGCTAGAGTTTGCTCTGCCTCTTCCAGCTGACGCTCCCCCGATTCACGCGCCGCTGAAGATCCCGGATCTCGGCACTCTGTTGTGATAATTGGTGTTGGCGATCCTGCACTTGTGGTGGACGTAGCAGCCGGATCCGCTGTGGCAGTGGTTGCCAGATGACTGATCTCTTCACGCAGGCGAGCGATCTCGTCCTCCTAAGCCCGGAGATGTCTGCGGTTGGACTCCAGATCGTCGACAGCGCGGCCCAGCTCGACCTGCGCCCGATTGCTTTCTTGCAAGAGACGGTCACGGGATTGTCGGATCACGAGAAGGTCCTCCTCCAGCGTGGAGATACGAAACTCCAGGTCAGCGACCAAGGAAATTCCTCCACGAGGAGACCCGGTCTCGGAAGACGCAGGGGTAGGCGGAGATCCGCCATCACCGGCGGATCGGCCACTCAATTCCGGTCGGTTTTCGCTGATGGGAAGATACTCGCACAACAGGCCAAATAGCCCGAACGGGGAAGATCGAAGAATGTGCCCGAAGTGATACCGTTGTGCGGCAACAACTTCGCGCAGGGGCGGTTGTGGAGAAGTGATAAGCAAGAAAGGCGGGGACGCAGACAGTCAAGGTCACTCTCGCGAAAGAGTGACATGGGTCTGGGGCGTGACTGTGGGATAAGAAGCCGGTTCGTCCAACGGGCGACGAGACGAGATCTGTAATCTACAGCTGACGGACCCACCCTGTCCGGCTACATAAGTAAGAGGGACGATCAAGGAGGATCTCGGAGAGACCTAGGCTCAAGAGTCACGAAGGATCCACGATAGACGGTTACAGAGGGTCAAGATCGGCGATCCCGAACCTAAGATCGACGATCCTGAGGATCCTCGATCGGCGATCCTGAGAACCCAAGATTGGCGCTCCCGACCCAAGATCGGCGATCCTGAACCCAAGACCGGCGATCCCAGATGGGAAGACAAGATCCAGTAAGAGCCACTTGGGGATAACATATGTTGATGGGTAGGTAGGATGTAGGAAGGTAAATATAAATCAGAGTCGAATCTGCCTTGTAAACCACAAGTGCCTGGAAGCGCAAAGAGCAGGGAACTTTACATTGGCCCTGTAAAAGCAACATCAAGTCCGAAGGTAGATCGCTAGTGTCGTGTGCTAGATCTGGAAGTAAATTGGCTAGATCCGCACGTACCTACGATCTCCTTCTCAAGCGCGGATCCTGGATCGCCCGGAGTTCTCAGCTTGGTCGAGCGTTCTGTCGTCTCTCAACCTACAAGATCCCACCAAACGAGGTGGCAAGCATCGTAAAGGAAAGGAAAACTACAGCCACAAGGCTACCCCAGGCTCGGATCAAGCTTCGGCCCCCAGATCGGAACCCGGATCTTGAAGATCCCCGATTTGGACAACTACGCGGCAGCAGCACGAAGATTTCCGTGCTGTCCCACCCCTAAGCCTCGCAAGGCGTTCTACGCTTCACGATTCTACATCCTCAGCAGTTATCAGAAGAGCGATCCAGCCCTCCGACGGGTACACAAGGTGACCAAGTTCGGCAAACAGATCACGGATCTATTGGAGTACCTCCTCCGTCAGTCGGTGTCTGGGCATAGTTGGTGAGTGCAGATCTGGCCTCAGAAATTTGGCGATCCCGCTCTACCACATACGGCCGAGTATCGCGACTCTACTGGTGGCCAGGACTACGGCGTGCGGTGAATTTATGGGTTCGAGGTTGTCAGGAATGCGGTAGTCGGAAAGTTTGGTCAAGAGAGGTCATTCCGCCCCTTCGGAGCATACGAGGTGGAGATGTCTGTGATCGATGGGCACTTGATGTGGCTGGCCCGTTTCCAGTTGCTAACGGAGGTCACAGGTATGTGGTGGCAGCCGTCGAGTATGTGACTAGGTACGCGATGGCGAGCGTAGCTGAGCACACGGCAGAGAACATGGCAACGTTCATCACGGAGGAAGTGGTGTTGAAGTTTGGTCCCTTCCGTGAGTTGTTGACCGATGGTGCTCCGGAAATGGCAGGACGAGTAATTGAGCTGTTGGTGACGATGTTACAAGCAAGACAGGTGAATCCGGTGCCGTACAGGCCCCAAATGATCGGCTTGGTAGAAAGATTTAACAGGACATGGAAGGGACTGTGTCGCGACCTTCATGGCCGACGAACGACAGAATGACTGGCAGTTGTGGGTAAAGTTTACGGTGTACGCATACAACTCCGCACGGCATTCGACAATGGCGTTGTCTCCGAACGAATTGATGATGGGACGTCGGCTTCGCGCGCCCAACGAATTGATGAAGCAGACGGAGGTGACGGAGGCAGGTGAGCTGCAGGACAACCAGGAGAAATTGTTGGTGACGATGCAAAAGAGTCACGCATGTGCCGAGCAGGCGAGACGTACAGGGCAAGAGCGTCAGGCTCGCTACTATAATAGTAGTTGTCGGCAAACGCGAACCTTTGAAGTTGGTGTGACCGAGTTTGGATGTTTAATCCGCCTCGTGGGCCCAAGGCCACTAAGTTTGTGCACGGTTGGATGGGACCGCTGCGGATTGTTGAGACGACAGGGTATGACAATTGGTTGTTGGAGAGAGAGGACAAGACGGGGAGGCCAGAGATGATAATAGCCCCACGCGTCCTTCCTCGTGAGCTACCATTACCCGACGCCATGACTGAAGCAGGTGGCGACCAACATCTTGGCGCAGTTGGATGACGAAGATCATAGCACGGTGGGGAACGATGTCACGGCGGCAAGAGTGGCTATACGAACAGCGGCGGCTTTGGCCTTCCAGCAGAAGCAGCAGGAGGCACGAAACGACGAAGACGAACAGATGCGAGCTCGGACGGAGTGCAGAACGGTGGTGATCAGCTGGTGGAGTTGCGACGACGAAAGCGACGAAACCGAGCCGGACAATACATCCTCGAGTATGAGTTGCAGTGTGTCGGAGACAGATGGTGGACGATTAACGGACGGCAGCACAAGACCAAGTGGGTCTCCGTTGGCGAGTATGACAAGTTGTTTGACGACGGCCGGGTCGTGGAAGACCCTAGGTGAGAGGAAGCCGTGTAATAGGATGGCGGCACAGTCGCACGGTACCGAAGTAAAGGGCAGGTGGCAGTCGACGAGTGCAATGTCGACGGTCGCAAGAGTGGCGAAGACGGCAGGACAGTTGGAGGAGACGATGGACGGCGTGGTACGTCGTTGCAGTACGGAGTTAGATGGAACAAACGGTGGCAGGCACGACGATGGACGCAACTGCTGATCGAAGTGAGGCAGGCAGCAGGAACGGAGACCTCGCAGGGTTGCTAGTTGAGGGTGCCCGGGCGACGGTTCAGAGGAGAAGTCGACCGACCGGTGTGGCTGGTCACTTCCGGATTTGACGAAAGGAAGACAGACGTTGTTGATCTCCGCAAGGGCACGGCAACAGAAGGCAGTTGACGGTCAGGTGAACGGTGTTGGCGCGAAGCCAGTTGGTGGTCCCGGTACACAGAGTGTGCGCCAGTTTAGACACAGGGGAAGCTCCCCGAGTCTGCGTGAGGTTGCGTTGAGGGTTGACGCAGTGTCGTTATATCCCGAGTGATCAAGTGGGCGTTGGTTTAGGTGGCGAGGCAGTCAGCGAACTGTCATAGCCTCTCGGTGGACGGGTGACAGCTAGCAGGTGTAGTGTTGGTGACGTTGGAAGTTGAACGTTGCAGTTGTTGAAGTAAGAAACAGTGCGGGTTACCACCACATAGCTGCAAGGTGTTTCAAAAGCGATGATGGTGAATTTGTCGAAATCTGTACTGGTACACGGTATGAGAGTAAACCAGCTTCAATCTTCAACCTTTCAATGACCTATAATCGGTGAATTGGTGTGTATTTGTCAATGGCGTTATATCAACGAGTTCAGTTTACTTTGCCACAGCATGGCCGCCTCTACACAGCGACCCATTCGGGTCATTTAGCGTGCACGAATTACAATATAGCAGGGACGGCTTCCTTAGAAACGCTACGATAAACGATAAGGTTTTGGGCGTGGCTGTGACAGCAACTGTTGTCTTCACTGTTACTGTGCGCTATGCGTTAAGGCGTTGTCACGCATTGAATTTAAATTTCAGACAAACTCAAATATCTCGTGAGTAGAAAGCATACAATACGATTAGTCAAACGTTCATGAATTTCAGCCAACACATTGCGCAACTTCGCCAGCTGCATGACCCCCAACAGACCTCCTGAGGTGTTGCTTGTGTGCTACATTGTCGTAGCGTGCACACGGTTGGAGTAGAACTGGTGGTAACGGTTTAAATGCTTGCGAAGCATTTCGCTATCTCGGCCTGGGTATGAGCAGCTCCATACGAAACAGAACAAGTCATCAACTTCTCGGGTTTCATCGACGAGTTTCACCATCGTTGGCTGCGGATACTGAGGTCTGCCGTAGAGAGGGGTGCCAATCTATCCCTGCACACAAGTGCTGTCAAGCCTGCCACCGATACCTGCAAATGCAAAATCGCCTCTGGAAAGCAACACGTCGCCTTGGTTTAACTCAACGAGTTGTTGGTGTGAGCGTAGCACAGCATGATTGTTCCAGTCTTATCCGTAAATATACGTTTGATCTTAGGTGGTGTCATGATTGCACTTCGTCATCTACTTGGCTGGGTCCCTACCGCCGGGCGTGTGCCCGACGCGTGCTGGTATACACAATTGACGAAAGGGCACGCGTCCTGTGAATTGATTGGTAGATATTTGGGGATCCTCGATTCTGATTGGATGAGAAGTTGAAGTGGCTGATCACAAATCCCGTTCCGTCCCACGAACACCTTTCCGTCCCACAAATCCCTTTTCTTTGCATGGGGGCGCTCACTAGCTAGGTTAGATAAAAGTGTCTAGCTTAAATGAACTCACTGTCTGATCTACTTCCAACAACTCACATCGACCACAAGCTTCGTTCGTACTCTTAAGAGGTGGCAATTAAGAGTGACCCGGGTACAGCACACACGTCGGCACAGTCGATGTGGCCGGTCGATGGAGAAGCAAATTCACGGCGGACAGGTTTATCTTGGGTCCCACTCATTATTCTCACGATGCACCACTTTGATTTCGTAGCGAGAGGGAAAAATGTGCGATAGTGTCGTTCGAAGTAGTCGGAAATAATTTCGGCCACATCCTCAGACACTAACGAACGCTGCCGATAGTCATCTTGCACAACACCGTCAAAGGTGCCATTAATTCATATGTTCTTGTTGACGTCGTCTCTGAAATACTGTGACAGTCATAAAAACTACCGAACAGAATCATAACAAACAAATAAATATGGAGGAAGGGAGAACTGATTTATCAAATAGAGGACTTTAATACATTAAATACTGCAGATTCATCCGATCAGCAGATTGGGTTTCCAGTGAAAGGGATGCAAGTACAGTAGAGAGCCAAAGCAAACGTGCCAACAACAACTATGGCAAATCTATTTGAAAGGGTTTAGGTTTTCACAATCCGCAATGGCTGAATGAGTTCACAATCTTATTTACTTTGATGCTATTGGCGATTACAACAACGGTAGTCCTATGTTCTGCAGTTCTGACGCAGTAGTCTGTAAGTATAAGTCAATAGCTCCGAGCGATCCGCGGAAGATGAACTATTGTAGACACGCCCGAGCGACGACGGAACGGATGTATGACACGACGGAAACGTTTTCGAGTGTGGTAGCAGTGACAGTGACGACGATGACGAATACAACGGCATCTTCGACGACTCGGTCGTCGATCCTGCCACGATTAATTCTCTTGAAACTGCGCGTGACATTGTCATGACAGCTCCTCATCTACCGGAGATCATAAATAACATGAGTGCGGACTATCCACAACTGCAGGAAAACTTGGGATTCCAAGAAACGACGACGTTGTCAATGTTATTGAGAAAATCAGTAGGCAACACAGTGAAGTCGAGCTCACTTACACCACAGGCACAACCGTTTTTCTCGTAACGTTTCCAGACGCACCAACGAGATTGGCTCAGTTCGAGGAATGCTTTGCACCAGTTCCGTGGAGTGAATCATCGCAGTTTGCTGGAGATCCACCTCTAGCCTTGGAGATTTTCCGACCATTTCACAAGTATCATTAGCGTTCAGACTGAATTTTTGGCAACATGTGACTTTCAAGACGGTCACCCGCCACCTTCTGTATGCGTACCTGAAGGATGTGGAAGATGTTCTTGAGCAACAACAGTCACCAGGACTTGGACTTGACCAACGGCAACCCTACTAACTACGCCCGCAACTAATCCCCTATTTAGGGAGAGGCCGGAACTGGTAAATCTACAGTTATCCACGCGATTCTCACATTTGCTGACAAATGAGGGCGAGCGGGGACAGGCGACACTAGCGCCTTTACTGGTGTTTCGGCGATGAATAAACGTGGCAAAACCATGCACTCCGCCCGGAATTTAGAGATATCCGGGTTTGGCCAGCGTAGTGCTTCTAAGTTACAAATGAAAAACGCTTTCGCCCAAGTAGTGAACACTATTACAGACGAAATATCAATGACTGATGAAGCTCTTCTCGGTAGCACCGATATAGCCTCTAGGGGGTGTCGGCTACACCGCAGCTCTTCATGGGGTGAAAGAATGTGCTCTTGTGCGGAGATTGGCTTCAACTTCCGCCAGTCCGCGGTTCACCGTGTACGTGTACAGTTGCATGACTTCATGATTTCCTGCACACTAATCACATGTTGTTGGTTACCTACCTCCGCACGAAACTGCTAGCAGATACCATCACTCCGGCTATGACTTATACAACGCCATCAATTTTGTCGTGTTCCTAATAGAAAACATGAGGACCAACAAAGACCCTCTGTATGCTAGTATCCTGGCGGGGCTGCGCTTGGGGCGGCTGTCTGTTGACCAAATAGCCTGCCTCAACTCGCGCGTTCAAAAACTACCATCCAGCACCCCGACAGACGCTACATTTTACGGACCCATGGTCGTCTCAACAAATCGACTCCGATGTGCCATTAACAAGGTCGTGGCCTTCAAGATAAGTGCTGCACACTCCTACCGTTGTATGAATTCCCTGCTGAGCCATCGAAAAGGTCATATTATCAATGCAAATGACGACCTGACGGAGCGAATTCCAATGCGACTACATTCATTCATTGGCATGCCAGTCATGGTAACAAGAAAACCACCCCAGCTAGAAGATATCCTAGCAACAGCCAATGGAACACTAGGCACTATCATCGGATACTAACCGCCAATCCATCCTACCAACACCATTAAAGTCGAGTCAGGTGAAACAACAGTGACCAGGCTGTTGAGTTCTTCTGAGCTCGTACTCATACGGCTCCACCGACTGTGACACGAGCCTTGTACCCGGCTTCGCCCCCGGCGTCATAGGTATACCAAACATTTCTGCCCGCATAAAGCTGACAAACTTGCCGACTTGGCGAAAGCATCGATCACTATCAAAAAATTTCCACTCGTCCCAGCGTTTGCCAGCACGCAGAAAAGCTTAAGTGTAAAACGTGCCCTAACGGAGTCATTGTCATACCTTGCAGCGCTGCGGGGGCGTAGTTCCGCAACAGTTTACGTCGCGCTCTCACGAACGAATACGCTCGACATGCTCGCACTCATGCAGCCGCTTACGCCGGAGTACATCGCCATATTTAAACCAGGCGAAGCGGATGCAGGAGAGATGAGACGACTAATAAACACGATCCGGGAGCCCTTCTAAATAGCACAATTCCAGCGAAGTCTATTCCAAGATTGGAAAGTTCAACAAGACATTGAGTAGTTAGATCTGCTGCCATAATACTCGTATCTTTTGCGCACGATCCTATTAATTAGTGGTTGCCACCAACACCAGCTGTGGTTACACCCGCACCTTAACAACTCTGCCCATGTGGCCCCAAGGGGCCTACAGCTCATGCGGGGCTGTAAGCCCCTGTGCTTCGATCCGATCTTTTGAAAATGTCTGGCAGAAGTTCCATTTAAGTACGCTTACCCCGCTGAGTGCGCTGAGAGACATTGCACGCATAGCGAAGCAGGCGTGACCCAGTCAATGTTCTCTGAAATTTATTTTCAGAGCTAAGAAAGGATCCGAGTGGGGGTCTGGTTCTCTATGAAGCGAAGACCGGGTAATTTATATAGGTGGGCCATTCAAACGGGTAGGGTTTGGATACAAATAATAAGTGTAGATGGTACCGTAGCGTGTGTAGAAGTAAATACCTTTCAAACTGCATAAATTACGTGCATGTTGACTGTGTCGTCACCCTCCAGCATAAGTGCAAGTGTGGTGGCCAATGAGAAACGCGACTGTTGCATGAAGGTGAAGCTCGAGACAAGAAGGTCTATAATAGCGTTTGTTCGATATATACAAACAGTTAACCAATGTTAACCCTTTCGTTCGCAAAACCATACAAAACGTAAGGTTTAACAAAACTAGGTTGGTTGGAAGAGTCACGCCCCTAACAGCATACAAAATATAATATAGAATGATCAAGGCCACCGTCTTTTGAAAAGTCATGTTCAAAGCCCGCCGAGTGTCGAGTGCATGATATCTAGCTATCAGATGCAAGGATAATTGTAAAATTATCTGAGTATTATTGTGCCTCATCCTGTACCGCATCGAGAAGAATGTCATTCTGCAAGTAGCCGACTATAACACTCAAGTAGGCGTGCACCGCCACCTGCCGCCAACGCCAAGAAGATACAGGGCGTGCGTAGTTGCCGCCGCCCCCAAGGCCAGAAGTTGTTGGGCGTGCGTAGTCGCCGCCGCCAAAGCCAGAAGTTGCTGGGCGTGCGTCGTCGCCGCCGCCGCCAAGAGGTGGTGGGCGAGCGTTGTCTCCGCCATCGCCAAGGCCAAAAGTTGCTGGACGTGCGTAGTCGACGCTGCTACCAAGGCCAAGAACATGCTGGGCGTGCGTCGTCACCGCCACCGCCAAGGCCAGAAGTTGCTGGGCGTGCGTAGTCGCCGCCGTGCGTCGCCAAGGCCAGGAGATGCAGGGCGTCCGTAGTCGCCTCCGTCGCCAAGGGCCGGAGACGATGCCACTTTGGCGGCACTGCTGCCGTATAAGAGGATGGGGCAGAGCTAACTGATGTGGTGGCGCTACCGCGTCATGTACAGTGCTGTAGATGCCGTATAGCCTGCTGGAGCACTTGAGGTAGAGATTCTGCGAAAGCCAAAAATGACTTGGGCGACAGATGCATGAATCTATCCCGGTGTGATGACTTGCTTGAACGTGGATATCGCCTCACGTTCTATGGTGAGTTTACAGTGGTGAGAAAAAATATAATGTATTCACACGACAATTTTTTAAAAATAAGTTTTGTTACGCTATTGGTGTCCCTATGGAACGTACAACATCGACCAAAGCGAATTCCGCTGTGGCGGTGTGTCGGACTGATGGTTGGGGCACGGACACAAACAAAAGTTCTTGTGCATCGGGCATACGCAGAGGCACTTCGAAAATGTGTTAAACGTTTTCGGTATGAGTGCTTTTGTTTCCAAGTCTACAGGCCGGGCTGCCGCCCAGTCCGGAGAGCGGTAATAGCGGCACTTTTCACAAGTGCACGCATGCCAAAAGAGCTCACCCTTGAGCTCATCTACCAAAATGTCGACCGTGTCCATTGCGTCGGCTTGGTCTTGGTACCAATTGAATGTCTTCTGCTTGTAGAGACCTTCAAAATTACGGTTCTGGACCACCGTAGCAGAAACTCCTGGAGTGGCCTCCAATTTGATATACCGTTCAAGGTCCCTGTTCTGCCTCGCAGGATGCTGCTCCAGTAGGTTAGTTAGAAGCCTCATTCGTGTTCGAATTTGCGGCCGAGTAATCTGTAACAAAAACATGTAAAATGGTTAGCTGAACATTTTCTAACAATATTTTTATGTTTTGTCCCTGAAAGTTCCATGCAGGTGCGGAGCCATCTCATCATCCAAGGAAAGTCATGAACACGGTCATCTTCGCCGCGGTGAATTGCTACATGGAGCTCAAACATTTCCTTTACAGGTAGCGCAGCGATGAAGTCGTCGATGTCACTTGAAGAACCAAACTGTTTTTCCACTGTCTACAAAAATGCAACGTCGAAATGATTAACTTCATGTCAAAGTTCCATAACACTGGGGTTGCTTACCCGGTCAGACGCTGGGTATACCTCGTCGAATTTGATGCCAGCGCTACTAAATAAGGCTAAACTCTGCCACCGATTTTATTCAATGCAAACTCAAAACTATGTCAGAGCAAAACTAGAGCAAAATTTGTAGCCTTACCCCGTTGCTTGTTTCTTTGTAGATACGTCGTCCGTCGCTTGTGTGGGTCTTCGCGGGAGGTGACAGCTAAACCATAGCAGTTAATTTACAAGAATAGAAACGGATAACAATATTTTATGTGTAGTACTTTGATAATCTCGTCGTCAAGACGACGATCCACCATCTTGGTCCTCGCTGCGCTGAGAATTTCGAAATCTCCCCTTCCATTGAGACTGCACGTAAGACGGCACGAAAGATATAGACCGAACGTCTTAATCTTTGTATGAGGGGAGGGGTTCGTTACGCACTACGACCCCTCGTACAGATCAAATGCCTTTTCACTTCCATAAGGCAGAACGCAGACACATGCTCAGTTATGATGTGATGTTATCGAAGTGCACTCTGTGACTGTGCGCTTCTGGTAGAGCTAAAACACATGATGGTAAACAAACGACGCATCGTTATACATATCACAACGTTTACTGCACTATTACATGTGTCAGTCCTCGGGTCGCCGAGTATACGACGACCAGAGCATTCAACTTCAGGGGATTCGCGAAAGCGAGCACCACTACCAACTCTAGTCGGTCTCACGCCCACAACGGCCGCCATTACGACTACCGGTGGTACGCCTACCACCACGGCGACCAGCACGAAGACCAGCATGGCAGCAGCACGACGACCTCTACGGCGACCAGCACGACCAGCACCACGGCGACGAGCACGACCAGCACCGCGACCCGCACAATTATCAGCATAGCTACCAGCTCGACGAGCAGCATAGCGACCAACACAACGAGCATGACGGCCAGCATGGCGATCATCCAGCAGCAAGCCTGGAAAAAGCACGGCAACCAGCACGACGAGCAGCGTGGCAAACAGCACGGCGAGCATCATGGCAACCCGCGTAACGAGCACGACGAGCAGCATGGTCACCAGTGCAAGGCGCACAACAATCAGCATGGCGACCAGCACGACGAACATCCAGGGCAAGCCTGAAAAAACCCAGCACGTCGCCAGCACAACCAGCACGACCAGCAGCATGGCGGCCAGCACGAGCAGCACGACGAGTAGCATGGCAAACTGCACGACGTGATCATCCAGCAGCTATCCTTGCAACCAGCACGGCGACGAGCACTATCAGCACAGCTACCAGCACGACGATCACCACCAGCACGGCGACCAGCACGTCGAGCATCACGGGTAGCATTCGTCGGCGGGCCCGGCGACCAGCATGACAGCACGTTCTTGATCGGCCATTAGGCACCGGGCACGGGTTTGAGCAGAAGTCGGCGAAATCAAAAATGAGCCTTGATATAAAATCCCCGCTCAAATGTCGTTGGCTGCAGGATCGTTGGCTTCATCGTTGGCTGCAGGATCGGAGTCACGTTGAAGTGGATAGTATTTGCTGATTGGTGGTTGTCTTGATTGGCCAATTACGGCCAGGCATTTCGGTAGATCGCGATGCTGATTGGTCTATCCATCGGAGCGAACCCAGCGGGGGAAACACGCTGCGCCGATTGGCATTGGATCGAACCAAGCGTTGCGTTGGCGCGAACTTTATAAAAGTGGTGACTCTTGTCGGGATTGGGTTTTAGCTTCAAATTAGGACCAACTTCAATGATCGATTAGCATAAATTGCTGCATATTATCAATCGAGCATTTGTGGACCAAACATCTGACGGATACAATGCCTTCATTTGTGATTTTGGCTATTGAATACAAGATGGCTGATTTCTCGGACGCAGAAGACCGGCTACTGTTTTCTTTAGCAAAAGAGCAGACAGACGAAGGCCACAAAATAAACTGGAAAAGGGTGTGGCACGGTATGGCGTCGACAGGAAAAACCTAGCGACAGCTTCAAATTCGCCCAAAAAATATTGAAGCGGACGTACGGATCGAGCCTTGACCGATTTCCGAGGCAGTTTAACGCAAGAAGACAGAATATACGAAGGCCCAGTAGCACCAGCATCAGCTTTGACGAGGCAGGATGTCCATCACATTGTTACAGAAATATTCAAGACTGTTTCGCAGCAAGAACGCTATTCAAGCCACAGCAGCTCGCCAAATTCTCATCCTGGTGAAATTTTACCTTCGGGGTGTCTGCGATTCTTTCTGCTCTCCCTCCATTGAAAGCGACCGACGTGTTCCTTGATATCGGATCAGGCATTGGAAATGCTCGCGCAAGTAGCACTGGAGACACAAGTCGGGGTGGTGACGTGAAACAGGGCGAGAGCTACGCTCTGTTTCTTAGCATACACAGTATGCGCGTAGTGAGGAAGCGTAGACTTAAAGTTTGTATGTAAGATAGAAATACGCGGGCTCGTGTATTTCTAAAGCAAATACTTAACACTTTAGATCAAAATAGAAAAGTGAATTGAATGACAGCCCGCCGCGTGGCGGGCTGGCCTTATCTTTACGCTAAACCCTTTTAAGATGATATCAAATTGCAAGGGTGAGAGCATGGTTGGCTCTCACGCATTTGCATGAAATGCATGCACATGATTGGTTGAAATGTGGCCCTTTCAACCAATATGTGTGCGCCTGAGCGCCCGTCAATGATAGTTGCATTGACGGCTCGTAATGTTGGTCGCTAGTGTGTTTGTCCCACACACACTAATGGGTTTGCGTGTATTAGTGTACCCCGGGTACACTTTTCTGTGTAGCCACACCACCCCTCTCAAAGTGCGAGTATCGCATTCGGGACGTAACGGTGACCACGATCTCTTCTATGGTCAATTTCCGTCTTCTTCGTTTAACGGAGAAAACACTCACGCTCATTTCGCAATGAGCGCGTCAAGTCCCGAGTCTCCCGGGAGCCCCAAGGCTCCCGAAAGTCCCAAGACCTCCACAGCCGGAGGGGATTCCCTATCGGGTGGCAAGACACTATCAGTGCGTGAATATCACGCACTACAATGGAAGAGAGCGCTCTCGTAAGTGCGAGAGCGCCAAGCAAGTCGACGCTATTGTCGCTAAGGCAACCCGTCCCTTCGGGGCGGGTGAATCGAATGTCGCACTGCCTGCGAAGGCTACGCGCACCACGTCCCCTGGACGTGATGGTGATGAGGAAGACCCTGACCTCATTGTCGATTACGGCAGTGATTCTTTGGCGGACGAACAGGAGCACTCGTCGCCCGTGAAGGACAAGCCTGTTGTGAGCAAGCCTCTTCGCGAGAGTCCGTCGCCGGGGTCTCGTCGTCAACGTGAGGACTCGCCAGAAGATTGCGAGGTCGTGCACGCTAAGCGTGCACGGTCTGAGAGTGGACACGCGGAACCTCCATCCACGGGTGTTTCTTCTTCCGCCCAGTCATCCTTGCCTGCTGGGTGCAGCGCGGCTCAGTCTCAGGGAGCTGAGCCGTGGAAGCTTTCATCGGAGCGCATTCATCGCCTCCGATGGTCCGACGAAGGCGGCCAAGGCACACCTTGTGCTCTCTTCCAAGTCGACACCATCAAGGATGATGATGTCGTGAAGGCGCTCGGCGTCGCGGCCGGCTCCGATGAGCGACGCAAATACTATGCGTCGCTGTATCTTGCTCTTCGCCACTACAAGGGCGTGCGCCATAGCGCTAAGATCAAATTATCTGAGACAGTTGCTCTGACTCAGGGCTGGAACCAGTTCGTTACGAACTGGAACAATGATGCTGCTGCTTTCCGAAAGCGTCTCGAAAGCATGCGTGAGCGCTATTATAGACATAATAGCGCTGGCAGGCTACCCGCTTGCACGAACTCAGTGCAAGCGCTGGTATACTGTGCCGTCCCCGTGGAGAACGGTGTCCAGTCTGTCCACCCAACGCGGACAGACTGCGTGAGAACGAAGTCGATGGGTACTCGACGATACGAGTACCCAGTGAAGTCCGAGACTGGCGTTTTACTGTCTTCCCGGATGCCGGGAAGAGAGCACCCCGCCTGATCCCGTTACGCCTACCCGTCCCCGGGGCGTGGGGTGGTACACTGTCGAGCGGAGACCTAGTCTCGGCTGGGGGAGGTGGTGGCGGTCTTCGTACGCCATCACCATTTCCGGAATATCCCTCACGAGGATATTCCGCGGTTCCCACGAGTCGTGTTGGGAGGGTATCCTCTCCAACGACATCGAAAACGACGCTGACCTTGGTCAGTGCGTGGCTCCTGGTGAGCTACAATTCGCTCGACAATCCAGCGAATTGAGCCGTCGGCAGCCCGCAAAGGTGCCGGCGGAGGGGGAAACTCGTCGCTTCGATCAGCCGCTTGAGGCTGATCAGACCTTCCAGCAACTGGCGGCTGACTATGCAGCCTTCCGCCGTGAGGCTTGGAAGACGATCGCTGAGCAAAGTCAGCTGATCTCGAACCTCTCGTCGCGAGTGTCCGCTTCTCGCGAGACAGCGGGTGACGCGCTGTCTCGAGTCGAGGACGTCGAGAGGAAGTTTGCGAAGCTCGTTGAGAGCGTTCGCATGCGTCGCTCGCGCTCTGCGCGCGAGCGCGACGAGAGATGACGAGTCGTAGCTCGACCATCACGCTTCTTCGTGCCCATGTTGGATGAGCGCGGGCGTATCATGCTCATGATACGCCTTCAGTCGCCCGACATAGAACGTCGGGTGCAGTCTCATGCTGGTTGGTATGTCCAGCGTGTAGGCTGTGCCTTGGCGATGCAAGACACGAAAGGGGCTGAAGCGTGGAGCAAGCTTGCTTGCTCCAAAGTCCGAGACTGCATGTCTAGCCAAGTTTTGCGTAGACAGTAAAACTAATGAATTCGTTTTGAACTCACTAATGTTGTTGCGTGACTTGTCAGCGTTCATCTTCTGTCGGTCGACAGAAGATGCAATAGCATCACGAACAAACCGCATGACGGCTTGTCGATTCTGCACGAAGTCTTTCGCATCGACATTGGTCGTGTCGACCAATGTGTCCTTGTCCGCTATCGTGCCCTGCACGATGCGCTCGTCATCTTGAGTGTCCACATGGGGTGTGGACACGTACTGGTCGAGCAGTGACGTCGCCCTGCGTCGTCACTGTATCATCTTGTTTCCGGTGTTCGACTCCGAGTCGAACACGTCATCTTGCGTCACGTCTGCTCCCGGAGCAGGCGCGTGGACGGGTCGTTGTTTTTTCCTTCCCCGGAGCGAAAGGTACCTGCTCGTTGCTTGTCCTTTCGCTCCCGGAGCGAAAGGTACTTTGTCGTTGCTTGTAACTTCCGTGCCCGGCACGGAGGTGTTCTCGAAAGCGCCTGCACCCGGTGCAGACGCAAAGCGTACTCTCTTCTGGCGCGTGGCACTACGTGTCACGGCGTTCAAATTTTCCTGTGGGCGTGGCTCGCTCACAGATCCTCCCCACTCAAGGAGCTGTCACCCCGCCAAGCATGGCAGGTACTCGTGGATGCCGCATGGCATTCACGTAGAACGGTGTGTGCCCTGTAGAGGCATGCACCGAGTTGTTGATGGCAAACTCTGCCATCGGCAAACAGTCGCTCCACTCGGTGAACGAGTGGGCGTAGCTCTTGAGGATGTCACCGAGCACGCGATTCACGCGCTCGGTCTGACCATCCGTCTGTGGTCGGCTGTCGACATCGACAGCCGAGTACCAAGGAGGCCGAAGACCTCCTTCCAGAACGCGGCCGTGAACCTTGGATCACGGTCGGACACTATCTCACGGGGCATACCGTGAGAGCGGAAGATGAGCTCCACAAACAGACGTGCCGTCTGTTTGGACGTGACTTGGCACCGCAGCAAGATGAACCATCTTGCTGAAGCGGTCGACAAAGACGACCACTCCAGTCCGACGCTTGGCGTCGGGCGGTAACCCGAATATGAAGTCCATACTGATGGACTCCCAACACTCTGCCGGTATCGGCAGAGACTGTAGCGGTGCTTGTGAAGCCGGCGTCGGCTTCACTCGTTGGCACGCCTCGCAAGCACGGACGTACTTGCGGATCCACTTGTACTGGCGAGGCCAGTAGAAGTCACGAGAGAAGAAGGTACGTCTCTCCCGATGCCCAGCCGATGGGGCATCGTGATACTCGAATATGATCCGCAGGCGCAGATCATAATCATCAGGGACGACGATCGTCGTCAGCTGCACTGTATAGCAGCAAGCCGTGTGCACTATACCTGTGCACACGGGATCTCAGATGTGGCAGCGCGATGCGCGCTCGTCGGAAGGTGCCCCACATAGGTCAGCAATCGCTTGGCGTCCGCGTCAAGCAGTACGCCGCGCACATCGTCGAGCAGCGACGATGTGGGCACACTGCGCTCAATGCCAATGGCATTGACGTCAACTACCTTGTAGTTGTAATCCGGCCGACGCGACAGTGCGTCGGCTACCACATTCAACCTTCCAGGTTTGTACTCAACCTGGAAGTTGTATTCAGCGAAGAATGACAGCCACCGTGCCATTCTTTGAGAGAGATGTGGTGACTTTACGGCCGTCCGTAAAGAGGCGTGATCGGTGTAGATCACGAAGGGTCTATCTCCGGAGATAGACACGGAACTTGGCTAACGCATACTTCATGGCAAGGAGTTCCTTGTCATGTACTGGATAGTTGCGCTCAGCTTGCTTAAGCTGACGAGACTGATAGCAGATCACACGATCACGTCCTTCGTGATCGTACTGCATCAGAGCGCATCCGATTGCAAAGTCGGATGCGTCACACACAACGTGGAACGGACGATCTTGGTCGGCGACGGCCAAGATCGGCGCCTCGGTCAGGCCCTGCTGACTGAGAATTGAAGGCCTGCTGACATTCAGCAGACCATCTCCACTCCGCGTCCTTCTTGAGGAGGCGCGACAGTGGTCGAATACGCCCAGCGTAATCGTGTATGTACTTGCACAAGTACGTAGCCAACCCAAGGAACTGCCGCAGTTCCTTTGCATTCGAGGGCGCAGGCCACTCGTTGATCACCCTGATCTTTTCGGGATCAGGGCGGACACCGTCCTTGCCGACAAGGCATCCGAGAACTGGAATCTCGGACGCACCGAATATGCACTTTAGATTTGCATATAACTTGTGCTTGCGCATCAGCGCAAGCAGTTGTCGGAGATGCTCCTTGTGCATCTCGGTGTCTGTCTTCTCGCCCACAGCCCGGCTGTGGACGAACACGTCGTCGAAGTACGTCGGTGCGAAGTCCGCACCGACCGTAATAGATGCGTTACGCATCTATTAAACGTCGCAGGGGCATTCTTAAGCCCCTGTGGCATCACTAGCCACTCCCAAAGCATGCCGCTTGGGTGCTTACCGCCGTGAGAGTGATATGAGGAATATCACTCACGCATTAAGATTTGGTAGAAACCATCTCTTAGGTCAAGAGCACTGAACACGGTGCTCTTGCTCATCGAATCGATGATGACGTCCTTCCTCGGTATCGGCGTCTGCGCCGGTATCGTCGCATCGTTCATCTTGTTAAACGCATGAACGATGCGCCATCCGCCCTGTGCCTTGACACAGAACGTGGGGGCACTGTGCGGGGATTTGGATTCCCGCACTTGCCCGCACGACGACGAGCTTCGAAGAACTCGTCGATGGCCTTGACTTGTTCACGCGGCAGTGGCCACTGTCGCGTGACACAGCTTTCGTGCCTGGCACGAGATCAATCTCGTGCTGAATTCCTTTATCCTGCGGAAGCTCCGCAGGAACTTCGTCCGGGAATACGTCGGCGTATTCCCGAAGAACGTCGTAATAGGGACTCGACTTGAGCGAGTCCCAGCTCTGCTCTGCAAATCGATCCTTTTTCGATTTGGCACTGAGGCTCGTGTCGCCATCAGGGTGCCGCACGAGAACCTGCCGCAGGTCCTCGAGATCCTCTGTGATCACGACATCCTCACGGGCGGTGAGGATGCATACTTGTTCTACGCGCCCGGCGCGTAGATCCCGTGCAAAGCCTTTCCAGCTCTGCACTTCCAGCGCTGTCAACTCCGAGGCAGTGCTCGGAGGACACTCCAATGTCAACCCGTGACATTGGACCCCAGAGAGTGTTTGCGTCAGCGCATTCACTCTCGTACTCGACATCGCCCGTCGCAGGCGATGGAGGCTCGTCACCTGCACGCTTCGGTGCAGGGCGTTCTTGGGACAGGGAGGAGCGACCTTCCTGTCCGGTCTCGGTACCTTTCAGTTGTGAGGAGCTCTTCGGGCTTCTCATACCGCGACCCTTGTCAGACCCGGTCTGACAACGACCCATATCTTGTGTCTCGACGGGCCCGGCCCGTCGAGGGGTCTCCTTGAATCTTGGCTCAAGCCCGGCTTGAGGAGAGATCTTCTCTGAACAGTCGCCTCGGGACCCGGCCCGAGACGGTTTCTTGGTTCTTGCCTTCGCAGACCCGGCCTGCGAAGGGTTCGGTCCAAACCCGGTTTGGACGTGGGTGCTCCCGGAGTGCACCCTTCAGTTGTGGTTTCGCCCGTGCCCGGGCACGGACGAAGCCTCCCGGAGGTCTTCCTTCTTCTGGTACGCGGCGGCCTTGGTGTTCGCCACGTTCT